>JBCEWC010000633.1:0-52195 GCA_038996855.1 Solanum aculeatissimum | reverse complement strand
CCGAGCACTCACCCACCCCAAATGTTAAAAAAAAATCTCCAAGGAAGAGTGATGGACAATCACAAAAATTAACATATTTGAATTATCATTTTCTTGTTAGTTTAATACCTGAATATTTTCAATTTGAACTATCATGAAAACACATAGCAAAACTAACTAGACCAAGTATTTGAATACAATGTCTCAAAGATACATGACAACTTAATTTGCAGATAAAATTCCGTTAGCATAGAAGCTAACTCATTAATTTCAAAGTCGTGTTTTATTAATTGATAATATTTCAAATAGAAAACTCGCAAAAAGACGAACGATATTACGGAAAAAATGCACAGAACCAACATGTCAAGAAGATAATGCAAAGATTCAACCCAACAACTTAACAAAATGCGCAAACAAGAGACACGATATATGTAGAGCTAACTCTTTAACACAACTGTATGAACCAACCCCAGGCAAAATAACCCTCCAGTGATCACTAAGCACAAAAAACTGATGCACCAGAATAAATTAAATTTGGTGCATCTGAAATAGGAAACTCACAGAACCCCTCGAGTTGCAATCCAAACATATGTACAAGTCCAAAATCATCCTACAAACCTGCAGGAACCTTCAAATTACGAAATAGAGCTAGTCTAATCACATCTCTGACTTTGATCAACTCTTAATCTTTGAAATAACAAATTTTGGTTCTAACACTCCGAAATTCACCCCAGCCCCTCGAGATCCATGTCACCCATACCTGCAAGTCATAAAGCTGAAAGTCTCAAATAGGGGAAAGGGATTCTAAAACTCAAAACGCATTACAAACATGGGAACATTAATCATTTGCAACCTCAAGTCAGTGAGCGATGGATGTTGTTTTGATCACAAACACTGAACCAGTCTGCTACAAAATCTACTTCATGATGACCTGTTTAGAAAGAAATTAAAATGTTACCAGAAATTCAACTTCAGAATTCTATGTCCAAGCCGTTTTCCGGAATACTATTCTGGAGAAAAGCGAAAAATATCCATGGCTAAGTGGGCACTTAATGATATAACTTACCATCATATGTTTGATACTTGGTATGAACTTGGAGACTATCACATCCTGCGATCTCTTCCACTTCTTTTTTAATGTGGAAAGCTGAATCCTCAAGTGACTTGTCGCAGCAAATCAATTCAATCAACTGCAATGTCAGGATATCTCCAAAGCTAGAAGGGATCTGACCACACTGAATTTTGCATTTGTTTATAATTAGTTTCTCCAGCACAGGGAACGATGCCTCTGAGGAGCGCCATTCTGTCATGAAAACATTCTGTAATAGCAAGTATTTGAGTGCTCGGAACTCGTAATCACTGACATCCCAACATATGCTATATCCGGGCTGCCCAAATGTATGTTTAGACTTAAAGTATATATTACGTAGTTTGAGACTTGCAAGGTTTTGCAGTCTTGCAAGTTGTGAAACAGCTTTTTCTGTTAAGCAAAGTCTATCAAGGGACAAATCCTTTAGATTTGAAGGGAAGACAACACAGCTGGCCTCTCCTATGGATTTGTAGCCTGACATCGAGCGTGAGAAATACAGTTCGAGAGATTGAAGTGGGAGTTCTTCAAGATTCGGCATATCAACTTCATAACTCGGTTCAATAAAGTGGAGCTTCAGTTGTTCAATATTTGGAAATCTCCACCAGAACTCCGGAGTCTCAGCAGCCAAGGATATGCGACACTTCCCAAAAGTCTTCAAGTTTGGCAACACAGTTTCTGAAGATTCTTTGAGAAGTGCTCGAGCATTATCTTCCCATTTGAAGGAAAAGTCCTGTATATCCACATGTCTTAGCTTCTGCATTTTCCAAATAGAAGGTGATACCCCAAAGTAAACCAAAAGTTCACTTCCCACTACCTGCAAAGTTTGTAGATCGTGTAGGTGTGATACCCACTGGAAATCAAATTCTTGGGTATGAATTGCAAGATACCTCAAGTGAGTTACTACTTGCACTGCCGTAGTCCAAGAACGTACTTCCAGGCAAACATCCAATAAATGCAACACCTGAATAAATCTTAAGTTATCAAGTAAAGGGAAAGTCTTTTCCCATATACGGGATTTTGGATGAGCTATAAACTCAAGAGACCTATCATGACATTGAGCAAAAGACTCTCCTTCCTTCAAGCCTGCCAACATTGGAATCCTGTCCAAAGATTTTGTATACTGCCGCAATTGGTGAACAAGATCATCATGGATAAACCTAAAACACCGGGGTTCCTGTGAATGTTGGTACTGCATAAACTTTTCTTTTGTAAGTTTCTTCAAGCAAAACTGATGCACTACATCATGAATGGTACAGTACGCTATATCGCCATTATCTTCTCTCCTTTTAGAAACAATTACTAGGCTTTTGTTCACTAGATCATTCAAGCAAATTTTAGATGCTTCTTCAACGTTCTCTGTGTCCATGTTGTCTACAAAATTTTCCGCTATCCACAACTTTAGCAAATTGAATACTGGAAATTCATGGTCTTCTGGAAACAATCCCATGTAAAGAAGGCAAGACTTTAAATGGTCTTCCAAATGGTCATAACTTGATTCTATTATCTTCATGCTTTGCTCTTCTAAAACATGGGAACTTAAATCTTCCGCGAGCTCAAGCCACAAAGAGGCTTGCCTTTGCTTTGCAATAATCCCAGCAATCAAAACAATCACAAGAGGTAATCCCTTACAGTTTTCAGCAACTTGTAATCCTGTTTCGAGTAGCTCTGAAGGACAAATCTCTCCTTGAAATACTTTCTTCTGAAGTAAGTCCCAGCTCTCATCCACTGTGAGAAATCGAAGAAAATATGGATCACTGTATTGCTTAAGCTGCCCAACCACTTCTTGATCTCTAGTTGTTAGCACTATTCTGCTTCCATTTTCATTACCCGGGAAAGGTAACTGCAACTCTTCCCATGCCTCAATTTCCCATATATCATCTAATATGATGAGGTATCTCTTGCATATTAGACTCTTGCGCAGCTTGTCGGGCATGTCTTCATTACCATCCACAGTGCCTAAAACTTGTTTAAGAATCTCATAGCACACCTTCCTCAAATTATATTCTTTTGAAATAGAACACCATGCACGAACGTCTAAGTGTTTATCAATACTTGGATGATGGAACACCTTTTTAGCCAAAGTTGTTTTGCCTAGTCCAGGCATTCCAACAATCGAGACAATAACTAGTTCCTCAGTTTGTCCTGTCAATTTCTGAATTATAATTTCCGCATCTTCCTCAAAACCAACTATTTCCTCATCAATTGATCCAAAACTACGAACAGGGGTTCCTTCATTGGTCTGAACATTCTCCATGTCAACTAGCTTAGTCTGTTAGGAGTAAATATAATGACGTTACAACTGATTGCTGGATCGGTTCAGAATTATTTATATTGGCAAACAAGTCAAAGTTCAACAATCTACTAGATCTAAGGATTATATTCATAGTTTCCTCAAGAAGATCTCTTCCTAATACTCAGGAAATACTGAAAGTCAATCTTCTCTTCTGGAAAATATTTAGAACTAACAGTAAAAAATACACTTAAACTCACTTTTTTCGCAACCTCAAATATCCATCGTTCTATTTACCTATCTAAACTAATGCCTTTTCGCAAGTCTCATACCTCATTTATTACTTTACTATACTTAGCTATAAAAATTTTGTAAGATCTAATAGGATATCCTTTTTAAGGATCTGACACGAGCGCAATTGAACAACATAGCTACTTACTCTAAGTACAGTTAAGTTTACCTAGCCAAAACATGGATAAAATTCAAGTGACCTTTTTTTATATCTGATGTGACATTTTGGAAAGGAAAAAAATCATAATCATAAACTACATGATCTTCTAAAATAAGACATAAATTGTTAACTTTTGAAAAATGATAAATTCAGTCAAAAGAAAATTAATAACAGAAATCTGACCTTCAATTGTGGCTGCAGTAAATGGATTTTGAATGAAGACTTTAGGTGGTAGTGTAAAAATGACAAAAAATGGTCCCTTATATTAGAGGGTAGGCTTAACTAACTAATTAATACAAGTTTAGATCATTTAAATTTGTTACAAGTTAGCAAAAATGATATCTTGTGTTTGTTGAAGGTTCAAAATAGTCCCTTAAGTTTGTCAAAATTTAACACTTTGAATTTTTGATAATTGTTTTTTAATCCAACTCTATCTGTTCGAATTGATGGAAACTATGAAAAAATTAGGAAAATTAGCAAGAATTCAAACTTAAAGGTGTAGTTAAAAAGGCCAAAAACCTATGGATAAAATCAACTGTCGTTCACCAATTATAAAGTAAAATTAAAAAAATACTGATTGACAATTGATAATGGAAGAAAAATAGTATCTCGAAATAGAAAAAATTGAAAACAGAGTGACAATTTTTGTTGAATTTTTTGCTTCTACTTTAGCTTTTTGCATTGCATATCTTAGAATTTGATGAGTCTTTCTTGTTATTTATAATTAAATTTTTTTTTCATAGTTCAACAAAAATATCAAGTACATATTAAAGGACTATTTTGACACTATCCTCAAACACTTTGAGACCATTTTTGTCATTTTCTATAGTGGAAGTATTAACTTGTAAATCAAACAAATATGTTTGAGGATAGTGTCAAGGCTGCACGCAACCCAATGGTATTAAAAAATATATTTCTTTAATAATAATATTTATATTATTAAAAATATATATATATGTGATCTCTTTTCTCCAAAATTTCAAGAATTTTTTATTCTCAATTATTTTAATTAACTTATGACTCAATTATATCAACTATTTAAATTGTTAAGAATGAGTCACAAGTAATATAATTAATTTAAAAATCCTGTATATTCACATGTTCATTTTTCAAGTAGAATGGGATGTCTGAGTCCGATTAAATTTGAATTTATACTCGTCAGAAGAAGAAGAAGAGTATAGCCATGTAATAAATTTACTCATGTGTTAAATTTATATTTAACAGTGATTTTATATCTTTTTCTTTTCTTATATTTTATTTCTTAAAGAGATCGTTATATTTTTTATTCGCACGATGTTTGTTACTCATTTTGGTCCTAACTGATCAGGATTCGTGCATAAAAGTTCAAACTTATCAAAGACAATGTCAGTTTTCAAAACTTGAATCTAAAACTTATAATTAAGGATGAATGCGTACTTGTCATTTCATAGCAACTTCTAGTAGTGATCATGATATATATTCATTAAAGCTCTATTCTTGCTTTTCAAGTGGATTTTTTGTCCTTTTTTAAAATAATCATGGCGTCCAAACGAACTCACGCACACCTCAACTCAACTAATTTCACGAGATACTTGTCACCTCCCACCAACAGCTTGACAACTTCATGAGATATTTATCATCTCCCACCAACAATAGATACCAGATATCTCTGTATATCAAGGCTCGGACAAATAGTAAGAAAGCGCATAGCGTTTTTGTTTTGTAAGTATTTGAACCTTGTTTTGCAATTCACACAATTCAAGCCTTCTATTTGACAAACACAAAAAGTTTGTATAACCAAACACAGCAAGTTCCAAAGATGAAAGGTACATCTACTAATACAACATCATACCCAATGTAGTCCCATAAAGTGGAGGCGAGGGAGGGCAGAGTATACGCGGACCTTATCCCTACCTCAGAGATAGAGAAGTTGCTTCCGAAAGACCTCAAGTTAAGGGGGGAAAAGTCCAAACAAATATCTACTAATAGAAACAGAAATTGGAAGTTCTCTACCATATGTAATGGTAAAAAAAATGGGAATTATTTACTATTGAAAGTAATTCAATGAGTCACAACATTCTCCTTGTTCTGTGATGTTACATAATAATCAATTGAATGATTGAATATACATAAAGAGAAGGATAGTAAAGCATTCCTTTGGAAAACTTCAAACTCTAATAACAACTTTTGCAGCATGAAACATACCAATGGCTTTTGCTTTGTCACCTTTACATTCTTTGAAAACTTTATCAAGCGCTTCCTAGACGCTCTTCAGCCATTTGTTTTGAATCATTGCTATTACTCCAAAGATCTTTCAATTCGTGTCTCACTGCCCCCAGTATCACACAAGTTCCTAGATGATAAAGGTTTTAAAAACGATGAAAAATTAAATAGCAGTTTCAACTAAGTGGTTGTTAATTTTGTCATACCTAGTGTAAATGGCACGAGATACAGGAGAGCAGGTTGACCATGTCCATTCATTAAATACAAGCCCAAGTAAGTAATGCAAAGACCTGAGTGGATTTTAGGTTGATCAAGGCAAGGAATGAACGAAATGCAGCATCAGAAAAAAAGAAGAAAAAAGGAGGGATAAAGTACCAAGAATCAATAAGTAAAACGGAAAGAAGGAAACTGAGAAAGAATGATAGATCATCAATATGATTCACAGGTAAGAATTAGAATTGACATACGTAGCGCAAAAAACAATTTCCATATATATGTGCAGAATCATAAGCTTCCATTTCTGAGTTTCTGTTATATGAGGGTTCTTTTTTTCCAGAGTATGTACTTTTTAGTCCCAAAAAAATTTGTCCTTGTACACAAATGAAAATGGCCATTTTGTTTAATGCTTTGCAGCCAACTTTTTGGATAGACATGACCTAATCTTTTAGCAAGGTTTTATGGTAGAAATAGCAACCACAAGCCATTTTCTGATTCTTTATTTGAAAAATAACCTTTGTCCTGGAGTTTCAAATTCCACAAGTGAAACTTCATGCGATATCCTAGAAGAGTTCCACTTGTTAGAAGCTATTTTTCAATTATGAAATGAGGCTATTTCTGAATTTTACCCCTTTTTATGGTCTCAAGCAACTAAGAGCAGCAGTAACGTATTAAGACAAAGCAGATGGAGTATGAAATAACACAGTACAACAACATACCCAGCATAATCCCACAAGTGGAGTCTAGATATGAAATAACATATAAAATAAGAAGGAAGAAACAAAAGAGAAGTACCCACCGGTCCCATAACCAACCATCAGCCAAAGGAAGTATCCATTTAGTACCCCCTTCTTTTTAGCTTCATCAAATCTGCAGATTGAGAAGGAGATCAACAAGAGGTCCAAACGGATAATTCAGAAGTCATAACTAAATTGACATCATTCTGTAGAAAGAACAAGTGAATTCTTAGATAAACTGGGCTACTAAGTTGATTTGAAAACATCCTATGCTGAATCCCACGAACATTTATCCAATTTCTGTTTTCCCATTTTGTAACCATTGTCATTGGAATGATATGTAACCCTTGTAAACCATCGAAAGTCAGATCTTCATACATCAAAACATTCATGACTAAAATATATACTTACTCTCCTTTAGATGCCTAATATAAGAATCTCTTTAAGAACAAAGGTGGAGAAGTAATATGTGGAAAGAAAGTTTCATATCATTTTTTAATTGAAGGATGTGCTGATCTTTACATGTCTGAAAGAGAGCAACCGAAGAGCAAAAATACCTGTATGTAAAGCAAATTAGCAAACCAGGGAAGAGAATATCCCCAAAGCCAAGCATATCAAATCCTTTATAAGGATCTGTTAGTTTAGGAACTCTCAGAAGCATCGGGATTGATTCTCCGCCAGCTTTCTTACCTTTAGCAACCTACAAGAGAAGGCAATCAATGACAGATACTGAAGAGCGAAATTATCTTCTGGCTAGTACATGGCAAGAAGTGAGTTTATCCCAGCTTAATAAAGAGAGCATCCAGGATTAACCACATAAAATGCAATTAACAAATACCAAGACAAAAAAAAAACATTGAAACCATCAAAAGATAAAAAATTAGGAGCAACTCCATAAAAATCATTACCAAGTTCCTGTGCAAAACAACTAAATAATTTTGTTTCATTTTATGAGTTTTCCACAATCCATATCGACAAGCTAAATACCCAAAAGTGTTCATAAGGTTATTTAGCTACTGCCACTTTAAACGTGTGCATATTATGCATGCTAAGCAATGATGAATGATTTGACCACAAACTAATATACCACTGAAGACATCCCGCAAAAAGGCTTTCAATCCAGACAAATGTCTGCATCCACAGTACAGATAGAAATTGTAACTAAAGAGAAAACTTACTGAAATCATAACACTGTCATGGAATATAGTAGGAGATAGGAAAACCCAGAAGATGTCATAGACAAACGCGCAGCAGAGAAGCACTGTAGCAACCTAAAGGAGAAAGGAAAAGACATAAATGAAAGGTATATTAGTAGACATAGGTAAAGCAAAGCAAGAAATCAACTATGTCCACTGCTGAATTTTAGAAGCTATCAACACACCTTTATATTAGGCAATTGAGCCAACTGCAGAACAGTGATCATCAAAGCAATCCCCTGGCGAAAATAAAGTTCTCTTTTACTTTAAACAGTTTTCAGCTGGTGTAAGTATCTAGAAGAGTGAGACTTGGTGATAAGGATGCATAAAAACTCTATTATCCTAGAAATCACATAGCAGATTTTAAAAGATAATTCACAAACAACACAACTAAATATCCAACTGTAAATAAAGGTCTATTCACACAAACAGTTCAGTTAAGGAGGAAACAATAAATTAGCTTACAAGAATGTCTTGGCCAACCCAAGAGTATGATTCTTTCCTGTTTACTGCCCAGAAGATGGCGAATCCCACACACAGTGGTAGGACAATTAGAGACAGAATAGTGACCTCCCCAAGAAGCGGCAAATTCAACGTTTTCTTTCCACAACATCTACATTTGCTGCTTAAAAGATTGTACGAAGCATAGTTAAAGATCTGATAAAAAATTCAGTACATAATATAATACAGACATCATGGGTCAATACATCATACCTTAGTATGAGTGACACTATACAGTTATGGAGTCCCTGAGAAAGAAACAAAAAATTAAACAATAGAAATTCAACATGCAGAAAGAATGTTGACCAGATGCAAACCAGAATTAGTTTTGCTCCAAAATGTAGATAAGTGCATATGTTGCACAAATCAAGCGTAAAAATCAGAAGTATGCGAATAATGTGAAAGCTCAATGAGTAGTTAGAATTTAGGTAACGCAACCTCCCAAGCACCATATATACTTGCGCATGTCAACTAGCAGAAATTGGAAGCTAACTAAAGCATATGGATTTGTAAATCCACATATTAATTACAATTACATCTATAAGCAGATGGAAAGGTTAGCCTTTCAGAAGATTATGGAAGGCACAATCATGGAAAATGCATTTATCACTCAAAAAGTAAATCTACTGTTCCAACGATCTCAAGTGAGGATCATAGATAAAAATAAGGTCTTTGATGTAGCCAGTATATTAAGCCTAATACACCTCATCAGCTGGTGCATTCCCTTGACTTTGCGGTTACGAAAGCATAGCTTCATGACAATGTTACTCATAGTGATCCCCTACCATTAATGAATTTGACGAGAGCAAGTACGATATTATTAGAGGGCAACTAAAAAGATAATATGAAAGTAAGAATATACTAGACACAGTTGACGTGTTTCAAATAACTACAACTCCAAAGCTACTAATTCACATCGCATTCCCAAAAGGAAAATTGGCCTGGTGATTTAGAGTCTCTTATAGAGGAAAATGTAACAAATTCACAGAAATGCATGATTTCATATATCAAGAAACATTTAACATTTGTAGCACAATTCAAGAGTCAAATGATTGATTGAACCAATTAAACTGATGGGCATTTAATTTTAACCTTGTAATCTGGCATAAGTGAATAAGAAAGGTCATCCACTCATGTGAATGCCACTTTTTTTCAGTAATTTGTGAACCAAGTACATCTCCACGGCAAGTGGGTGGGCCAATGTAGGATGTTGTCCCAGTGTGTTATGCCAAAATGTGAGGATTTCCCTGTCTTTGTACAACTACAGTGAGGGGAAGAGATAACCCTTTAATGATCAATTTGGACTTTTTGGTTGGAAAACATTATAAAACCTTTCTAAGGAGAGGAAAATCTTTAAATAATTTCATATTTCTATCTCCAAGCTCTGAAGTTCGGGAAGCAATGATTACTAGTGAAGACTTGGGAGTTCCCTTGGGATTTCCTTAGATAACAACAACAAAAAACCCAGTGGAATCCCACAAGTGGAGTCTGGGGATGGTAAAATGTACGCAGAGTAGCAGACCTTATCACTACCTCACCGAGATAGAGAGGTTGTTTCCGTAAGACCCTCGTTTCATTGAGAGTTCCTTAGATATGAACAAAAAATTGTTTTGATCATCTACTTTGTTAATCATTATGGTATGTGATTGTATCCATCATACAGGAGCTAGCACTCCCTGTCCCAGAAGTTTCTTCGAATATTTTTATCAAGGGTCTAAGGCAGGGAGTGGGAGCATGATAAAATATTTGTCCACTTGAATGTTTGATTAGACCAGCTATGAAACAGTTACTATCGAAGAACAAAGTATAATTTTCCTGAGTAGTTTTAGATTAGCAGGAAAAACTATTGTAAGCACGGAAATATTGCAAGGAGGCATATTATAGTTCAGTAACATAATAATTCAAAAATATATCACAGCATATATATTAGGCATTGACAAATACATCTTTTCTAAAAATCTTTAGACAATATATTCCATTTTCTTTGCGTACTATACGAACAGATGCATGATATCATTATCTTGCTCATCTGCTAGATACTAGATGCATGGACCCAAAAATAAGCAGTGCCATGAAACGAGATGGTTTTATCGGACCAAATTGTATTGGCTTACACGAAAGTCGAGAAGGAGTAAGAACAAACTTGAATACCTCAATTCCACCGATACAGAAAAGCAATATCAGCAACCAGACAAACCACGTGGACATGAAAAAGTAAAGTAGCACCAGAAATGTGGATGCTGAGATGACAAATCCAATAGCAGTCCATGCAGTAATGTGCAGAATTTCACTGTCATCCTCCTCTTTGGTGGTCATATCATCATCCTGTAAGGAGGCCATATCACTTTTTAAAGACATTACAGCTATTATTCATCAAGCAATGCATCATTGGCTATTGACCAGATTTGACACAAGAACTAGAAGTAGGAAAACCAAGAAAGACATGTTCACATTACGCCCATAACATACAAATATGAATCATAGATGTAAACAAATCACTGGTTCAACTATATTTAAATCAGATCAACTAAGGTCATATATGAATCTTCAGTTCCATTCCCCCCTCTATTCAAAGATATTCATTCCAATACTAAATAATTTGTATTTTAACACAAACGGAGAGTTTCGCAAAGTTAGTGCATTAAGATATGACAAGATTTATATTGATTAGGGTTTATTTAATTTTATTAGCTTGATTAAGGATTTGATCACATTTTATTAGATTATAGCTGATTTGATTTAATTTTGAATTATACACTTACCAAATGGTAAGTACTTGTAATTACTATAGTCTCCAACTAAGCTTGAGGAATTGATCAAGCTTTTCCTTTCCTTTTCATCCTCTTCCCTATATTCAATATAGTGGTTTTCAAAATCACACACCTTGCGACAGGCTTGAGAATATTAGGTCCTCTAACCCTATACCATTTCCTCTCAGTCGATATATTGTAGCTCCACCAACCAAACAAACCTCCATTTATTTGAGTATTGTCACCACAATTGTTGTTGAAAGTTTTTGAGATCCTCAAAACTGGGAAAAACCTCTCCATTTTCTTCTCTTGATAAATATGTCTCTTACACACCTTTACCTTTGCCGTTAAGGAGAGAAAGAACCTCTAGAACAAGCCATCTCTTCAAGTACCATTAGAGCCCATTCTATTCCTTTCCTTTTAAATTTTTTACTTAATGGATCCATTTAGCTTCAGCATCCCTCTTTTTTTTTTCTTTTTTTGCTGAAGATGTTCTGTGGGTGACACTCTATTAGTGGAAATGATGGGGAAAATGTAAGCAATGCACTGTCAGGAACTAAAGTATCCAAAAGAAGTATGTATCAAGGATGAATTTATTTGGAAAAGTAAAGGGCATAGTAACAAAAAGATTACACAGAACATATCAACCTTGGTCAATTCAGATGTATGTTAACTTCCGGGACAGCTCTTGTAACACAGGGCAGCTAAGTTTTGAAAGACCAACAACTATTACCAATTGTGTTATCCAAAATCCAACATCCAGAGTAAACTAAATTCACTACATCATCAATATGCAGTGCTCAAAAGCTTATACAAATAGCCGCAAACAAAATCAAAGTTGAGAGAGAATGCTACTAACTGAATTTAAAAGAATATAAGAAGCTGAGCATGTCAAATTTGATAACATATCAGGCAGCTTTTTTATGACTTTTTTTTTTGTGGGGAAGGGGGCTCTTGTGGTAGTTCATAGTCGTCACTTTCCTTAGATTGAGTAAACTTTTTCCAAAGAGCCGCACAAATAATTGTTCCAACAGCCATCAACCATATGAAAGATACCGAGTAGTCCACAATAGGGCGATCTGGCGAATATAACAGCAGCTCCACTGGATAAAGAAAAAGATACTTATACATCAAAAGTATTTCCAAGTGAAAGGAAACAAACAACAAAAAATAAGAAAACCAGAACAAAAACTATGCACCAATTACAGAGTCACTATGACAAAGTTTACAAATAAAAAGGCATTTGATGTTAGCCAACACAGCATTTAAGTCCTCATTTTCATCAGCTACCACTGACATTTTGAAGATACAAACTCCATGTTAATGAGATCGAAGTACGTCTCAGTAGCTCCATGTTTTACATTTGAGCGGAGTCCACGCGCCAAAGAGACCAGTTGTCAGAGAGAATACCATAGCAACCTATAGGTGAATAAAGCAACTTGGACTCCACTAATATGCCAATTGTTAAATAAATGAACCTTGAACCTAATTCAACTCCCAAATTAGCTCATGAGGTAGGTATTAGACGAACAAATGAGGAACAAGCAATGTGGGACTCTGACTCTCCCCCACATACATAGGTCCGCCAACTGAAGCGTAGACAAGAAAACATGACACACAATATTGGTAAACCAAGAATTTAAATGGTTTGAGTCTAACAACACCATGTTAAAGAACTGAACAGTGAGCCTAACTCAGCCTCAAAGCTAGCTCATAAAGTGAAAATTGTCCAAGACCATATTAGGACACAAATAAGCCATCCTTCAAACAAAGTGGATCCTTGAAAAAGATCATCAAGGATAAAAGTTAAACTAGCTTTTAAGTTGCAGTCTCCTTGAACAGTTTTGGACAATTCATATATCTTAAACTAGCTTTTGAGTTCTGGAATTAGGTCCGCGGTCCTTTTTAACGTAGTGTTAGAGTAAGACTCGACCCTGATGTTAGGCCATCCATGTTATGTCACTCTACACTCCAGATACTCAACCTCGGGTGTACCGGAGGGAGGATATTAGAATCTCACATCACTTAAATATATGAGTTATGATCATTTTATACTACCTTGGATAATTCTCACCTCTCGAGGCTAGTTTGTGGGTTAAGTTACACACAAGGTCCATCTTCTTACATGGTGCCTGAGCTAGACTTATTCCTAATGTTAGGCCATCCATGCTATGCGACTACATTCTCTAGATATCCAATCATGGACATGCTCAGAGAAGTGTTAGAATCCTACATCATTTAAGTGTATGCGTTGTAGCCTCCTTGCATGATTTTGGAAAATCCTCACATCATGAGATAGATTTGATGTTGAGTTGGTCTAAGGTCTATTTTTTAAACATGGCATCATAGCCAAACCCATTGTTTAGGCTGCCCATAGACCCCAGAAAAACACCATCTAAATTGTTCTTGAAGGCTTTCAAGAATAATAGAAACAGAATAGATTCCCTGTTGAACATTTACATTGTTCCAAAATCTTCGGTCCAATAAAACAATAATGCCCCTACTGGTACCATTTGCTGGCAAATCTGCCCAACTACCCATCTGTTCAGTCTTCCCTTGATTCAATCCACTGACATTCCAGCTTAGGATTTTAACTTTCATCTTAATGGGATTTATGATACCTGCCCCTCAACCTGCCATCACCCTTGTCATGATTTAAGTCGGTAACCGATTTCTTTAATTCTGACAACTTTTTTTATTTTTAGATTTGGACTGCCCTCCTGCAGCTTCCTTTTGTTGTAGAAGTTGTCTCCTTTGTTCCATTCTTAGTAATCATACCTAAGAATGCGTGTTCAAATCCATTTGCATGACCCCAAATGGCTTGCAGGTCTTGACCATTACCAACTTTGTCCATTGGAATTGGAGATGAGTAGATGACACGAGTACGGACAATATTTTGATTTGAAGACCCCTTGCCATAACAAGGCAGAAAAAGGTCACTGCAAAGGTGAGAAGAATGATCAGAATTGTAGCCAAAAGCAAGGTCCCTGATTTGAGATTGGATGGCTGGAAAACCAATATCCGAACTTCTATCTTCTTTGCATCACACTAAACCTTCATACAAAACTCATTGCTTAACTGTTTTTTCAAAGTATTAATCTGTGACATGCCTGTTGCAGTGAAGGCACACCATCGAGATCCAGCCATAAATAGATGAAGAATCATCTAAAAGCTTTCTACAAACACAATGTCATATGGCTCCTACAGAACACACCCAATAATATATGCAACAAGGACCTCTTGTTTGCACCAAAAGTTAACCAGCAAGAAGTAGGATTACATCCCAATAATATATAATTTCATACTTCAAAAGCACTAATAATGTGAATTATAATGCATGTAATGTAAGAAAAGTAAATTAAACACAAGCTAATCAACATCTTGACAACCAAAATCAGAATTCAAAAGAAAGCTAACCTTTGACAAAACATTTAAGCAATAAATATGAGGCCAGGGCTTTACCTTTCTTTCCTGAAGTGATGTATTTATCAATAGTATTTGCCCCCTCTTTTGAAATTGAAACAACAGGAATGGTTACATTTGATATGGTAGAATTATTAGGACAGGCAATCTCCAGAGAACCTAAATAAATGCAAGAAAAAGCAGCATCATATCAGAAAATGAAGGGAAACATGAAAAACAGACCTTGAAACCTAAGATGACAATGTGAGTCAGGGTTACAACCTCCGTCATTATTTATTAGCACAACACCCTGTGCACCTCCTCCTTGGGCAACTGTGGCCTTGATTATAAAGTCACATTCACCGCGACGAGCTAGTGCAATAGAGCCTGATAACTAGAACAAATGATATTTCTGCATTATTAATGAATAACAAACAACACCACTACTATTTTATTTTTGTAGGACATTCTTGAGCCTATTTTTACAATAGCCAAACAGATATAGCAAATTTAGACTTCTTTGCCGTTCAAAGTAAAATCAGTTTGTAATTGTTAACTTTTGGTAGATCCTAGTGAAGGGGAGCCTTGGAGTAACCGGTAAAGTTGTAGCCATGTGACCAGTAGGTCATGGGTTCAAGTCATGGAAACAGACTCTTGTGGCCCTGCGCATAGCGGAGCTTTAGTGCATCGGGCTGCCTTTTTTTTAGATCCTAGTGGTTACCCTTTCAGATCTTTTTACAACTTGAAATTCCTCCACACTACTATCTTGTTCCACTTCTGAAAAGCACCATGAAAAGGAAATTTTTCCTCTAAAATACCAGTTGTATTTGTATCTCTAAAAATAACACAAGCTCCACAAAAAAAAAAACTAACAGAATTTCTAAGACTCACAAATTGTTAATACAAGTGATATTGTTTTCAGTTGGGCTAATATATGGTTTCTTTAGCAACAACTTAAAAGTATAGCTGATCACAAAAATAGTTTAAATAAAATCTTGAAAGTTGAAAATGAAATCATGTAGTCTTCTGTAAATGAAACAAAAAAGAAGGGAAAAAATCTAAATTTTGGAAAATAATGTAAATAATGATAATCACTTAAAAGACTTATAAACAATTTAAGTAAGAGCTTACATGAAGATGAGTTGCTGAACAGAGAGGGGTGCGAGTGTTGACAAGACTCACGATAGAACAAAAGGTCGTTCAATGTTCAGTGAGATTTTTATCTAGTATGTGCTTAGTTCATCAAACTGATCAAAAAGAAGAAGGAAAGATAGTGGCTACTTTTAAGCTATCAAGAAATCATTCCTGCCCCACCCTGTACATAGTGCTACATCATCCTCAACCTATCACCATTCCTACTCTTTTCTCCTATTTCAATCCTCCACTGCGACCCGCCAAGAAGTATCTTTCCATTTTCACGAGTGAAACTTAAGCTTAAGTTTTCTTATATGCTAAAAATAAGTTGTTCTATGCAGAGTTTTACAACAACAAGAATAACAGCATACCGAGTGAAATCTCACAAGTGGTTTAACATATAGATGTTGTCACTTTTCTATTGTTTTCAAATATCCACAAGTTAACAAATGAGGGATGCAAGATCACCAAGAAAGATCAAAGGAACCAAAGTTGGGCTGCAAAAGAACTATGACTATTATTTATTCAAGAAGCAACTTGGACAATGTTTTGTTTCGGATATCCACCCAAAAGAAAAAGTGTGTAAGGAATGTGGAGTAAATACCTTAGTGGAGGAAGCAGAACAGCCATTCGAAGGTTGTGGATAAACAGCAGGCAACCTGGAGGCACGTCTAATATTAGTGGGTAATACAGGCCCAAATGCCGCACTCAAGCCAACAATTGAATCTTGCTCAGCACCATTAACCCACAACTTCACCAGCATCTTTAATAAGAGAAAGGAAAAGAATGATTAGCACCCATAAGTTTCCATATGTGCAGAAGTCCAATTAAGAAATGGACCAAACCAATCTTCTCCATGTTGTTAAATGCCATCTCTTAAAGATATGATCAAGTTTCAGTTTTGATACATACTATTTCTAAATACAACCATAAATATATATTCTCTCTGTTCACTTTTAATTATCCACTATACTAAAAATACATTTTTTGTTTTACTTGTCACTTTTAACATATCACGAGAAAAACATATTCTTTTTCATGTTTTACCCTAAACATTAATTACTTATACTCCAAATCATTTCCACAGACCTAAGACTAAAACGTGGACATTGTGGTAAAATATTCATATTAATCATTGTTTCTTAAGAGGTGTGAGAAGTTCAAAATGGATAAGTGAATGAAGGGAGTATAGTAAATGCTGAATGAATCCATGTATGGTAATCGTATAACACGCCAGAACCTCACATTAAGCTTTTTTATGGCAATGGTGTCTCAGCTAACCTGCCCGCACCTCAACTATTCGGCCAAGTAACTCTGCCACCATGGCACAAAATCAAAACATTATCTATCAAGTAACTCCATTTCATCTCAAACTCCACCAAATTCATGAACCCAAAAACAGAGCTTCCTCACCCATTTCAAATCATCTTATTAACATTACCCCAAAAAGATTGCTTTTTCATGATAACCGTGGTGTCTGGGCAGCTAGACTAATTCCAAAGGATACCTCCACCTCCCTCAAGCAACATTACCAAACCAAAAAAAAAAAAAGATTCTTAACTATTGAAACACCTCAAAAGAAAACAAAACAAAAAAATCCATAACCCCATCATAATTTCCCACATAATCAAGAAATGACAATATCAAATAAAAAAATCTACAAAACCCAATAAAGATAAAAAATTTAACACAGTTTTCACCCAAAAAACAAACCCCACAATTTATTTTCTCTATATACGAAAAGGGTTGAAAACATTTACCATACTGATTGCATTGCTGCAAGAGGCATGTGCATTGGTAGGAGCAGAATGTGCTATTGATGATACATGTAGAAGAAAAACAAAAATGGATAGTCCAAAGAAACGCCATGAAAATGCCATAATTATTTAGTCAATGTTGATTCCCCCCTTTTTCTTCCTCTATATTTTCCCCAATTATTGCGCTATATTTCTTCACCTATTTCTGCATTGAATTATTTTTTCTTCTTTTAGATGAATAGGGGAATGAAGGAAGAAAGGAATTTTCTTTCCGATGAAGTAGTAAACAAACTTTTATTTAATTTAAAATAATTTTATCTTAAAAATAAAAAAAAATTATTATGGATTGATAATAAATGTGAAATCTATGGTTTGTTGCACAAATAAATAAATTTAAAAAGATAAATAGGAGTTTAAATGGCATTTTTCATAATAATATTTTATAATAATGAGTTAAGAATAAAGCTAATAAAACGTGCAATTGTGTTTAATAACTATGGAAAAGTAAAAAAATAAAATTAAAAAAATTATGTAAAATATAAGAAGTATGTCATAAATGACACGTATTGAAATCAAAACAGGAAAAGAAATAATGTAAAAACAATAATATATATTTGGCAAAAGAAAAATAAAATAAATTTAGACTAGTTATTCAATGTAATTCCTGTCGTTTTATTCAAAATTAAATAATGTAATTATATTTCACCTCTATGATTATATGCAATTTCATATTCATCAAATTTTTTTATGGTGTGATATAAGATTTTTTTATTTACCCTTTTTATCTCTAAACTAGAATTAATTTTTTTTCATATATCAAAGGTATTCAATTATCAAGCTTATATATAGCCCAGTTAAATGACTTTATTCTCTTTATGAAGTATAATTTGATTATTTGAAAAATATTTAATTGAACCTATTTGGTTCCCTTTAACTCTATTATATTTTTAATCATAAGTTTCGATTTAAATTCTGAAAAAAAGTATAAGTTCTTCAATTAAGCATTTATAATATGAATATAAATTAGGGATAATTACACTGAAGGACGCTTCACTTAAAATAATTACAAACATAAAAAATAGTCTTCGTTATATAGGCACGTATAGTCAATGTATATTTGTGTATCATAATGTATATTTAATGTATAACTCATGTATAAGTAATATACATTGTATAGTAGTGTATACTTTCTATATCTTTTGACAAACTATATTGTATAGTTTCGTTGATTTGAGGCTATTTTTTACGTAAATAAAACATGGACTATATTTATTATAAATTAATTAGTCTTTTGTTTTTTGGTATATATATGAAATTTTTTCCTATAAATTACTAAAACTATAAAATTTTGAATATCATATAATTAAAAATACTAATAATTTAGCAATACACTTAATCCTATATATCCTTAAAATATATATATATATTGGACTCCTAGTGGTATCACACTCAAACCACTAAGATACAAATGGAATATACTTTTAAAATGGAAGATAAACTTTTAAAAAATGCACTAAACTTTATGTGGAATCCTCCCCACATAGTATCAACAAAGTGAGGACACAAGGAAGTCAACTCATGATAATTTGTGTCATTAGTGAAACTTTTAGTTGACCTTGGTTTTTAAAAAATAAATAAATCAATATTTAATATTTATATTGAAATTTTCGATTAATTTAAATTTGTGCGTGATAAAGTTTATATAAAGGAAAATGTTGCCTAATTGATATATAAGAATAAATAAGTCTTATTGCTAATTGATTTTTTTTTATTTCTCGCTCGGTATTCGGTGCTCATATTGGAGTTTCACTATTCTGAATTCGTGTGGCGTAAGATCCGAGCGAGGAGCAATCTCAGATCCTTTGATGGTGCTAATTAACTTTTTTGATATTGTTTAATCTTGATAAAGTGTTACATGTTAATGATAATTATTGGTAGAATTACATACAAAAAAATGAAGACTTTTTAAACATTCCTTGTACAACTCAAAAAACAAAAATGATTAGCAGAAAATATTGAAGAAAAATTCAGATTTTGACTAGGTAATATAAAGTCAAATGGCTTGTGTCCAGAATAAAATCTGAAATTAATTTATTTATTTTCAGCTTTCCATTATGTATTGTTTATTTAATTTAACTATTTTTTAAAATTAAATTAAATTATATTAATCTAATATTTTAGAATAAAAATTTAAAAACTATACAAAAAGTACTATAAATTATAATTTTTTTTTATATCAATAAAATAAAAAATATTTTTTAAAATATTTATCAAAGTTCATATAGTTTGATTTTCAAAAAGAAAACTATTACAACTAAAAAAGAACGAAGGGAGTATTTTAAAGAGTTTAAATTTTGCTCATAATAAATGTATAAAGTTTATATACTATCATGATATTAGGTTCACTTATAGTAATAAATAGATAAAAATTCAAATAAATCTTAGTATGAAAATACAAAAAAAATAGAAAAGTAATATGACATAACCTATCAAATTGACGCAATAATATAAAAATTATTTACACCATATTATTCTGGAAAAAAAATATATTGTGAAAAATGTTGAAGAAGATGGAGTAGATAAAATTTCACTATCAATTTAAGTTGATACAGTATATTTTTTTTATTAAATAAAAGATGGGTCACTAAATATATATACTGAGTAGGAATATTATAAAGAGCTTAATACAAATTTGTTTAAAATATGTAATATGGAAATATCTTACCTAAATTAAATCTTCTAGATGTTTTCCTCCCAAATTGAATTCTCTTATATAATACACAGCTAATTTGAGTAGCTTAGTGTCGTCGTGTCTGCTTCAGCTGTTTGAAGCAGACATATGACTATAATGTGTCTGCATAATTTTACGGTGATAATTAAAGTGTCTACCTAATTTTATTGTGTCATTTATGTTAATTATTTCTTCATCTACTTCAACTATAAAATTATAGTATTACCCGTAATTAATTATTTTCCAGTGTAGAAGTAATGTGTATTATTTAAAAACTACTTTAAAATATTATAAATTTAAATAATTAAAAAAATTAAAATATATTAAAATTATTGACTCTCCAAATTTTATTTGAATCACAAAAATTAAGAAAGAAAAATAATATATATTGAATCTGTACAACATACGGTCTTGACCAGTAGAATATAATACTATTAAAATAAATCTTTGAGTGATAATGGTAAAAGAAATAAATATTTATAATATGTTCTAAAATACATTTACTGTAACTTTCTAAGGACCCTGCAACTTGTTTGGCCAAAATTCTAAAAGATTAAAGAGTTAATTTTTATTTTATTTTTTTTTAAAAATAATTTAAAAAAGGATTAATCTCAATTAACATAATATTTAAAAATAATTAATTGTTCATATTGTAAGCATAATGTCATTTGATAATGTCATTGTTGCTGTCATTACAGAGTCATGACTCAATAACTGATTTTGTATATTGCTGACTATAGATTCCTCATTTTTTTAATTTATAGTTTGATAAAATAATTATTTTATATTTATTTCATGATTGTACTTATTAATTTTTTATACAATAGTCACTAATGGAATATGATATATAATTATTAAGAATTTTGGGCATATAGCTCACTGAAAAATATTACAATTATGCTTCATAACTATATATAATCGTGTTTGTATATTTCATTATACAATTCACACACCATTGGTATAATTCACTATACAATTCACAGTTTTTTTATAACGTGTGTATAATTCACTATACAATTTGCAGTTTTTGTATAACATTTGTATATTTACTATATAATTCGCGCACAACGTTTGTATAAATTCACATTGTTTGTATATTTCGCTATACAATTTGCGCAACTTTTGTATAATTAGTTATTCAATTCACAGATTTTGTATAGCGTTTGTATATTTCACTATACTATTCGCGCAACATTCGTATAAATCGTTATACAATTTATAGTGTTTGTATATTTCACTATACATTCATGCAACGTTTGTATAATTCACAGTGTTCATGTATTTGATACAGTTCACTGTACAAACTCAAACTATAATTATACAAAGATGTCAGTCACGAGCCGTAATTATTTCAAACTATAACTATATTAGCTAAGGAATTGATATATGTTTGCTTATTCACATAATTTTTCTCTTTTTTTATCCCTCCTTAGTAGCTCGCACTTTTTTGCTCCCTTGGTGATTTGAACTAACAATCTTCAGATTGTTATTGACATATGAAAGCATATACCAAATAATAAATGCATGATACGTGTTCACCATGTATTAAAAAGTTTGACATTTGTATTTAACTTATATTCCATTCAAAAAACCTAACAATTGTAGCTTTAGCTTAGCTAGTCTTGAAATCGGTATAGCTATGAGTTGGAATAATTTATTATTTTTGGCTCAGACCTTGTATTGGCGTTTAAAGAAATTATCTAATATGTTTAAACAACATATTTAAACTCAGTAAGCAACGAAAATTATAGTCCATGCTCGTATCAAAAAATATAATAAAAATATCATTTCTTATAGTCCATACTCATACCAAAAAGGTCAAATCTTGAGAAGCCAATCAACATTAGCTAGCTCTTCTTACTTCAGTTTATTACTTAGTTAACATTACTAATTTGAATAATGTTTTCCTTTTCTATTAAGAAAATAGAGGTAGAGCTATCATTATTATCGACATACGACAGAACTCAATAATTTTAACTCAAATCTTTTATATTATTTATGAAAAAATTTGCAAACTAAAACCTTTGAATTCCATTTGAAAAATGCATATAGTAGTTGCCCAATCAAATAAATAAAGAATATAAAAAGGAGGAAAAAAAGCACTATCCCAAATATAATCCACAAAGTGTTACACTGTGGCCATGCACATAAAGTTAATTTATTCAACTCCAAAATGCAATGTGCACTATAGAGGATTTACTTCTAGAAACTTTACCCACAAAAAGGCATGCTCAATGGATAATGCACTTTTAACTTTTGAAACACTTGAACATTTAGATGAGAATATTTTTTGTGTCAAGTGTTTTCATATTGGATAAAATATATATGTGAAATATTCAGAATGTTATATTAATTAAAAAATGGTTATAGCAACTCAATGATAGAAATTTCATAAGAATATGTATCTAGACATATGTTTTGGTAAAGGTCCACTTTGGACTTTCTTTGATAAGTTCAAAAGACATGCATGTATATTTGTGTGGAGGGGAAATGCACAAGTATTTGATTTTAATGTCACTATGTAAATTATATTTTGAGTTTGTAGATTTTTTGTATATTTAGTATTTTGCAATAATTTTAAATATTTGGCATATGGGGGTTTAGAAGGGGAGTCTTTCAGTAATTGGTAAAGTTGTTGTCATGTGATCAAGAGATCACGAGTTCAAGCCTTAGAAACAACCTCTTGCAGAAATGCAAGGCTAGATTGTGTACAATAGATCGGGCGACCCTTTTTTTTTTGGTATATGACATTTTATATGAATGAGGTTTAGATATATTTATTTAGACTTCGGGGACCTCCCCCAGGCGCCGAACAACCAACCTCTTGTAGAAATGCAAGGTTAGATTGTGTACAATAGATCGGGAGACCCTTTTTTTTTTTGGGTATATGACGTTTTATATGAATGAGGTTTAGATATATTTATTTAGACTTATCCCCCAGGCGTCGAACAACCGACTCAAAACTGGTATGAACAAGGGAAATTCGACTATTTAATTTTTTTGGTATATGACGTTTTATATGAATGAGGTTTAGATATATTTTTTTAGACTTCAGGGACCTCCCCCAGGCGCCGAACAACCAACCTCTTGCAGAAATGCAAGGTTAGATTGTGTACAATAGATCGGGTGATCCTTTTTTTTTTTTTGGTATATGACGTTTTATATGAATGAGGTTTAGATATATTTATTTAGACTTATCCCCCAGGCGTCGAACAACCGACTCAAAACTGGTATGAACAAGGGAAATTCGACTATTTAATTTTTTTGGTATATGACGTTTTATATGAATGAGGTTTAGATATATTTATTTAGACTTCGGGGATCTCCTCCAGACGTCGAACACTCGACTCAAAACTGGTATGGACAAGGGAAATTCAACTATTTAATTAAAACAAAATATTGCGGCGCCAAATAATCGACTCAAATCTGATACGAACTAGGGGAATTTGACTGTTTAATTAAATCAAAGCATTGCGAAGGTCCCAACAAATATGAGGAGAGGGGCAAATTTTTCTTTCTTGATATTTAGTAAAAATACAATTATATCGAATTATATTGTGACTTTCCAAACAAGCTCTTAGTTTTTTGTTCAAATCCTTGTTCAAAATTTTGAAGCAAACCCCATATTTGGAAGAAATGTTAAATAGTGTCTAGTAAAAAAATTTCTTCCTATTTTTCCCAATTTAGTAATTTCTCCCAAAAACATTTGACTATCAAAAGGCTTTTCACACAATGAAGAAAACCATCCATCATGATGACACAAGCCTGAAATCATCATATTTTACTAAAATCCAAAATAAATTAAAATAAAAATAAAAATTTTAGCTGTCTTTTTCAACATTCAACTTACAGAGTTCCCTGAATTTGAATCCCATTTTCAACATTCTAAAAAGCTTTCATATAAATAGGGGAAGATAGTTTACAAGAGACACCCAAAAAAATTTCAAGGATTGGTTATATGAGAGCTATTTCTGAACTATTTTTAGTGAATTTTTTCCCATTTGTTAGAAATAAAAGAATATTAAGAAAGCCCATTTCTTTTTCTATCAGAAATATTATTATGTCTGAATCAAATCAATATGATTCTTGTTTTGATAGACCAAGATTGGTGATTAAGAAAGTGTTGGCTAAACCTCAAAGTGAAGGAAATGGAGCTGTTGTTAGAAGAAGCATTGGAAGGTATTAAAATTTGGGATTCTCATATTTTTCACATTTTTTCTTGATTTAAACTTTTTGTTTCTAAATTTTATAACTTTTTGTTGTTTGGGTATTTTTCATTTTTTCAATTTGGACACTAAAACAAATAACTTTAAGAGTAATTTGTGTTATGAAGCTTTGACCAGATGTGTTTGCTTGATTTCCATTGTAAAGTCTCTGTCTTTATGATGTATTCTTTGTGTTTTTGTTTTAAAAATTTGATCTTGCAGGCATGAATTGAGGAATCTTGATCCTTTCCTCATGTTGGATGAATTTTCAGGTACTTTTTTGAGTTATATTGCTCGGACCTTCAAAAATGTTGTTGAACATGTGTTGGATTCTCCAAAAATGTGTAGCTTTTGGAGGATCTGACGCACACGGGACAATATTTTTGAAGAGTATGAGCAACATAAGTCTTGAACATCTAACTGGAATATGTTGTTTATTTTTACTTGTTTTTTTTTTTGGTTGAGTCAAGTGAAGTTGAAATAGTACTGTTTTATTGTTTCAGTGTCTGCTCCTGCTGGTTTTCCTGATCATCCACACAGAGGTTTTGAGACAGTAACTTACATGTTAGAGGTAAAAAAAACAATTATGTTGCATAACTCAATCCAATATAATAGTAAGGGAAAGGGCGGATGAAGGGTGGAAAATGAATGGTGTTTTTTGGTCGACCTGAGGCCGTGTGTGTATTTGTGTGTGTGTGCCACAACAAACAAGGGAATGAAAGTCCGCTTTAAGTTGGATGCTCTTTAACCTCCCCATAACTGTTGTTTTGGGATCCGAACCACCCAACAAAGAATAAGCGGAGAGCAAAGCCCCAGATGGCATGCCCTATTGAATTGTACATTGGTGGATATAGTGTTTACTATGAACCCAATATTTTTGACACAACATAAATGTATGTGTTAAAATTACTAAAATTTCAATGAACATCAAATCCTGAATTCATAATTTCAAAAGTAAAACTAGCACCGAAGACGTTGATAATGCTAATGTTGTGTTTTCATTTCCTTAGGGAGCTTTTACTCATCAAGATTTTGCTGGTCACAAGGGCACAATCAATACTGGTGACGTGCAGGTATAGAAATATTCAGCTCTTAACATTTTTGACTTACAAGCTATTTTGCTCGGACCCTCCAAAAATGCATAACTTTTCAAGGATTCAACATACACCCGACAATACTTTTGAAGGATCCGAGCAACCTAGCTTACCAGCACAAAGAGACTGGCTGCTGATATATACTTCCTTTTTCGGATGATATTACAGTGGATGACAGCAGGAAGAGGTATAATTCACTCAGAAATGCCTGCAGGAGAAGGCAGTCAAAAGGGATTGCAACTTTGGATAAATCTCTCTTCTAAGGACAAAATGTAAGTTATTTACAGCAGTTGTCTTCCCTTTTCTATAGTCCATAGTAAATTTACACTATAGGTGGCTTTCAGCCTTATCACTCCTCTTGACCTATGTTGGTCGGATCCTCCAAAAATGCACTATTGTTGGAGAATCCGATACACCCGTTGGCATTTTTAAAGAAGTTCGAGCAACACAGCTTTTGACTTGACCCCATGTGAATACTTTATACACCACCACTTTATTGTACTTGACTTTTGCATATAGTAGTAAAAAATAATGTTAGCTCTTATCTATTTTTTTTTTGAGGTGGCGTGCACACATTTGATGTTGGATCACTTTTGCATTATTAGTTTCTATTATGGTTCTAAACTATGTTGTTCATATCCTCCTGAAATGCTGCCACATCTGTGTAGGATTGTTAAAAAAATGCATAAGTTTTGGATGACCCAAAACGTGTGCGAAGGCCTTTTTGGAGGATTCGAGTAACATAGATTCTAAATCATTCTAGTTCCGATATTGATTCTATGTAGAGAAAATGTGCTATCTCTATAATTAAGATGAAAATTCAACTGCAGGATTGAGCCAAGGTATCAAGAACTGCTGAATGAAGACATACCAAGTGCAGAGAACAACGGTGTTAAAGTAAAAGTTATAGCAGGTGAAGCGATGGGAGTCCAATCCCCGGTTTACACACGAACGCCTACTATGTACCTCGATTTCACCCTACAACCAACAGCTTACTATCATCAAGCCATTCCCGAGTCTTGGAATGCGTTTGTGTACATAGTCGAAGGAGAAGGTGTCTTCGGAATCCCAAATTCAGGTCCTGTAACAGCTCACCATTGCTTGGTTTTAGGCCCTGGTGAAGGACTTGGTGTGTGGAACAAGTCTTCAAAGCCATTGAGATTTGTTCTTTTAGGTGGACAACCTCTTAATGAACCTGTGGTTCAGCATGGTCCATTTGTGATGAACTCACAAGATGAAATTGATCAAACTTTTGAGGATTATCAGTATTGCAAGAATGGTTTTGAGAATGCTAGATACTGGAGATCAGGGCACTGAAGAAATGGAGCTGAAATAATAGATACATACTATAAACTATGTTGGTTGGAATCTTTAAAAGTGCAGATAGGTGTGTGTCTGATCCTTCAAAAGTTGTGTATTTTTTAGAGGATCCGACGTTGGTGTGGTAACATTTTAGGAGAGCACGTGCAACAGACTATAAGCCTCAAAATGCACCTTTCTCATGTTTCTTTTTTATTTTCATTAATAATATAGAAATAATGGCTCAGTGTATCTTGATTTATCCTATGTTGGGGTTTAATTGCATATTTGGTCCCTCAATCATCAATCTTTTTTTCTTCCTTATGATATCTCACTAGCATTTATCATTCAATTACTTGAAATGTGAATGTTTGATTAAATATGTGAATTGTTTGATTAAATATGTTGAGTCATACTGTATCACAAGAACCAAAATTATTACTATTTATCAATTATTGAGGGATTAAAAATGCTTTTCTCCCTTCAATGTTGATAGGTCATGATCAAAAAGTTGATTTTTTCCCCTTATAGTGAATATTGATTCTGAATCTATGATAATATTTTCTTGGATATGGATAATGATGGGCAGTGTGGGTCCTGTAGCGCGTGATTTAGATTTAGTCGAAGTTCTAAGAGATCCTTTGTTATAAGTTGGTTTTCTCTCTTTCTTTTCTCATTCCCCTTGGTGTGCGATAATTGTTTTGAAGCTCCATTAGTTGAAATGTTGAAAAGTCTCATACCTTAAGCTCGAATTTGAGACCTCTACCAACTGCTTGATCACCACAACTTTTGATGATGTTTGCAGTAATTTCTTTTCTTGTAGACTTTGATACACAAGAAAACATCACATAATGTTCTAGAGCAAGAGTGTTGGTGGGGAGTTTCTTGTTTGGAATAACCTTTTCATTTGACAAGTTTGAAATATCTCATAATGTTTCTAGAACTAAGAGTGTTGGTGAGGATGAATGGAATCACTTTACATAATTTGTTGAGAAAAGGATGTTTGCCCAGTTTCTAGAAGATGTTGATATGCACAGTTTGTTGATAATCTGACCTTGACAGATTATACTGTCTTGTTCTTCTAGAATGTTTTAGTTTTGGAGTTGTTGAGTTGCATCACTAATGCATCTTATAATCAGCTCTCCCAAAAAGCAAACCATTTCTTTTGATTCTCACCTGATGTCCAATAGTTGTGCAAAAATCCACTAAATGAAAAGTATCACTCCCTAACAAAGGTGATTCAATATATTTGTATCTGAACTCTGAAACTCTGATTAAATATGAAATATTATTTACTGATCACTCCACCACAACCTTTATGGGTAAAAGGCAAACAGCTAGCAACAATAGAACAAACAAGAATGCTAAATGTATAAAGCAAAACACAGAATACAGAATTACATTGGGAAAAAGAAACATATTTCATTTCATCTGTCATTTTCAGAATATAAATATCAAGTTCCTGACCAGTACAAAAGTACTCCATCCATTAACAAATCAATAAACAGTAAGACCAACAAAATAATTTACTGAACCATTCTGGTAAAAACTTAAGGGGAATCAAGAAAACATAACATTAATCATCTAGAACAACAAGAGTAGCCCTGTCTTTGTTCTGATCCATCGGTACCATCGTTGACCAGGTTAACTCTGTTGACAGATAATTCCACTTTGTAAGAATGGGAATTCAAAACCTTTCTGCTAACACTGTTATAGATCTCTCGGATCACAATCTCAAAAGCCTTGTTTACGTTGGTTGAATCGAGGGCAGATGTCTCCATAAAGAACATTCCTTCTGATTCTGCCAGGCTTTTGCCTTCCTCTATGCTCACAGCTCTTATATTGTCCAAGTCGCATTTGTTACCCACGAGCATCCTTGCAACCGTTGTATCAGAATGAGCTGCATGTAAATGGTTGTTTCAGTTATAGAGTGATTGGGAATATGAAGACCATTAGAACGCAACCACGTGTAATTTGCACATCTCATAAAGAAAGGTATAAATAAATCGTGGTAATCCCTACAGCAGAAAGTGTCATTTCAAGACAAAATGTGAATAAACAGCTCGTGAATACAATGTTTAAGTACAACATCTGCACATATAAAGAGCCAGTAAAACTTAAATTACTTCTTCCTATATTTCCTTCAGAAGTATGTATCTGAATTTCTTAAGTTGTTATTAGCTACTTCATTGTCTCTTTCACATGAGGAAGAAAAATGTTACACCTCATTAACACAAAATCCCCTCTTTTCTTCATGGGCATTTCTAGGCACAAGATATGAATCTGACAACTAGGAGAATGAATCAGTTTCAATTGACACGATTGTGATGACTATAATGACTACTAACTTAATATTAACATTCTATCTATGGCATTTCCCTGGCCCTGGGTTCTTTAATGGCCTTAAAAATAGGGATCTCGGACCATGTTACGACTCAAGCTAAAATCTTGTACTTGGGGCAACAGCCTTGTATCTAGCCCGCTCATTTTGATAGATCAAGAATCTAACTTTTTGGAGTGGCCTCAATACGGTATGCCACATTCACATAATTAATTAGAATGACATTCAAAGGTGTGGCTTAGTGATCAATGAAGTGGGTTGTGAACCATGAGGTCTTAGGTTCAAATTCTCGTAGAATAAAAACACTAGGTAGCTTCTATCAATCTGTAAACCTGGCTAGTGGGAGGTAGAACATATCCAGAGAAAGTAGTCGAGGTGTGTGCAAGCTGGTTTGGACACCATGGTTATAAAATAGAATGGAAGTGGAGTGCTGTAAGAAGAGAGAAAGAGAATATTTGTGATAGTACACTGAGAGGATGAGAGATAAGGTCGTGTTTGAAAGGAATTGGAGAGTAAAATTAGAAGAGTTGATGAAAAAAGGATCATACAAGTTTTGTTGGACTTCTAGTTATGCTTTGATGTTAACTGATTTTGAATATTTTAACTACATTCTCATAAAAGAAAAGATGAAAATACATTCTGCACCAATTAGAAATCCCACACCTTGCACATTATCATGCCAAGCTAAAAACATACTTAGTTTTACCCCGACTCAATACTCCTTTGCTTTACCGACATTAAGTTCTAAAAGTTTTCAACTTTGGAAACTCTGAGCACAAAGTCATTCATTTTCAAGGTTCAAATGATAATTGCAAGACAAGAACAGATTTGAGTAACAAAACAAGGCTGTTGAAGTATCACATAGCAGCTCACGGTCCAAAGCAACAGATGTCCACTCCCGTCAAGCCAAAAGTTTATTAGAGAAACTACCTAAGTTATATATATGGAACCATTTACCATCAAAAAAATCTCCGAGATTTCTGATCAATCCCCGAGACTACTTAATCTACCATAGTGCCATATGTAGGTAAGCTGGGCTGTTGGTCCTAATTAATTTCACAATCAAGCAAATAAAATAGATTCCATGTAAGTATGGTCTTTTTACAAGTTCAAGCTGGTTAGTTTTTCGGAGAAAGCAAAGCATGGCTTGAGTTCCCATTATGAATATACATTCAATTGACAGTCTGTCTGTTTTGTTCTTATCCAAGGTTCCCAACTGTATCTAGACAAAATTGGCCATAACAGCTACATTGACATATATACAGCTTTCTTTGCCATTGCTTCACGTAACAATGATCCATGAACTAAACTACATACTGCCAAACCTCAATGTATCTCAAAAACGGTGAGAACGTTTATGCACAAAGAAAGATGTATAAAACTTTGATGCGAACTCAACATATGCCAAAACCAAGTTGAAAAGAGGATTAATTTTTAGCAACAATGACAAGAAGCAAGAAAACCTCACTATATCTCAAGAAAGGCAAGAACTTTTTTATGCACAAACAAAAAAATGCATAAAACTTTGATGGGAATTCAACAGTTTAGATTTTCTTTGGGGGAGCAACAGAGACCTATGAATACAACAATCAGATCTCAACTCACTTGTCAATTTGTATAACTAATAACAAAGAAACATGAATAATGTAAAAGTCAAATCTAAAGAATTATCATTATATCATAACACCATCAATTCTCAAAAAACAAAATTTTATAGCCAATCCACCAAAAAGGTGAGAACTTTTTCTTACACAAAGCAAAAGAGATGCATAAAACTTTGATCAGAATGCAACATAAACCCAAACCAAGCTAAACAAAGAAAAGGATTTTAGCAACATAAACAAGAATGTAGAAGTCAAATCTAAGAATTACTATTCCATCATAACACCATCAAATCTTAAAGACAAAACTCTAGTCAATCCACCAAAAAGGGGAGAACTTTCTATGCATAGAACTTTTAATGGGAATTCAACATAAACCAAAACCAAGCTAAACAAAAGAAATTTGTTTTAGCAACATAAACAAGAATGTATAAGTCAAATCTAAGAATTACCATTCTATCATAACACCATCAAATCACACAAAAACTAAACTTTACAGCCAATCCACCAAAAAGGTGAGAACTTTTTATGCACAAACAAAACTTATATGGGAATTCAACATAAACCAAAAACCAACTTATAGAAAATAAAACTTTTATCAAAAAAATATACATACTTTTGAGCTCATCAAGCCAACGAGGGATGCTATCAAAAGTTGTCCTTCTTGAAATATCATAAACAACAAGAGCACCAAAAGCCCCACGATAATAAGCAGAGGTCACAGCTCTAAATCTTTCTTGTCCAGCAGTATCCCAAATCTGAGCTTTAACTTCTTTGCCATCAATTTCAAGAGTTTGGGTCTGAAACTCAACTCCAATAGTTGCTTTTGAATGCAAATTAAACTCATTTCTTGCATAACGTGTAAGCAAATTAGATTTGCCTACTGCAGAATCACCTATAATTACAATCTTGAAAAGGTACTCCTCACCCTCATCATCTGAAGAGTCCATTTGAATGTTTTCTTTTCAGGTTTAGAGAGAGAAGGAATTGGAAAATGATGATCTAGAGAGAAAGGGGGGGCAAGGGGTGTTGGGTTTTTGTGCAACGAAGTAATGGTGGCAGAGCTGGCAAAGATACAGAGAATGTGCAAGAAGTGGCCTTGCTGGATTTTCTTTTTTGTTTATTTTTAATTTTTTGAAAACAAATTCAGAAGTGGGAGTCCTTTTTGGGTAAATACAGATGAATATAATAAAAATCTTTTTTTTTCCCGCCGTCCATATTGGAGTCCAATTAATAGTTTTTTTTTAAATAAATTTTTTATAATAACCTTTTGTTTTTTTTCTTTTTATTGGTTTAATTTCATGATATACGATAATATTTAAATTATTGAATATATCAATTTTTTATGTGGTTATATTTTTATATAAAAAATATATTATTATTTAGCTATTTTTAGAAGTACATTATGTTCAATTATGAAAAAAAAATAATCATTTGACTATAGATTTTAAAAGTATATTTTCACCAAAAATATTCTTTCATTTTCACTTATAAAATATCTGTCTAAACATAATTTCATATTCTAAAAATTATTTTCAATATAATTTCAAAAAGAACATTCAAGTTTCAACTAAATCAGTGGTCAAATAAAATCAAAGTTAGATCATAAATGGATTTTATTTATTTTCCTTTTCTTGGATGATTTTATGAATGGAAGAATAATAGTAAATTTGTTCAATTATCATAAACCAGATATCTTTGCAAGATTAATGGCAAAATTACTTTAATTACATAGTCCAAAACTAGACATTTGCTTTTCTTGAATATTTATAAACAGTAAATTGTTTAATTCTTATGTAAATTTCTACATCAAATTCTTTGAACTTGATACAATACTTCAAATTAATATAAAATGCCTAGTATTAATGTTTGAATCAGTCTTCACATTTTCTTTGAATGATTCAAGCAAAATATAAGATATTATTCGACAAGTGAATATATCGATACATGTCAGATGTTTCAAAAATCGTGCTGATGATGATAATATTTTGAAAAGAGGAAAGATATAATTCAAAAACTCAAACATAAATTACTACCAATGCAATCTTGAACAAATGAAGGAAATGAATACTAATAAACTTTACTCAACACATGACATCACAGTTCAAATGAAAACAAAGACTATAACAACCTGTAATCATAACATTTATGGTAAAACTAATGAATATGTAACTCTGTTTACTCATTTAGAACACCATTGCCTTGATCTTTCAAATCCATTCTTTCCAAGTTGATAATCTTGATAAGCCTGCATGATCTCAGTCTTGGTGTTCATGACAAATGGACCATACTGGACGACAGGCTCGTTAATCGGCTGCCCTGCTATCAGAACAAATCTCAATGGCTTTGAAGCTTTGTTCCATACACTTAGGCCTTCACCAGGGCCTAAAACCAAGCAATGGTGAGCTGGTGTAGTTGTTGAATCTGGAGAACCAATCGCCCCTTCTCCTTCGACTATGTAGATGAAGGCATTCCAGTGCTCGGGGATTGGTTGGTGATGCTCAGAACCTGGTTTTAGGGTGAAATCAAGGTACATTGTAGGCGTTCGCGTGAAAACTTGGGATTTTATGCCCATGGATTCCCCTGCTAAAATAGTGACTGAAACGCCATCTTTTTCAGCCTTTGGGATGTTTTGATGTAGCAGTTCTTGATACCTTGGCTCAACCCTGCACAATGACAGGAAGGTCATTCTTTTATTATCAAGTAAATGTACATTTCACTCTGCATTATGTGATTCTGTTATTTTTGTTTGGACCTCATGGCATACAAATGAAACGACTCTCATTAGATACCCGCGCTGTTCCCTCTTTCTACAGCCTCATGGATGGACCAAAGGAGAGAAGTTACAAAAACGGGGCAGTGAAGGCTCACAAAGTAGACAACAAACAGCAAGATAAAGACGAGTTGTTGTGTTTAAAGCATGTCATAGCCACACACGATGAAGGGCGATTAATTGAACACCCTTTGTCTAAATATACTAAGCATTACAGGAATATGTTAAAGTGAAATAGATTGTTCATTTTTCAAGCCAAAAGTCAAGATTGGATCAATGTAACTTACATTTTGTCCTTTGAAGCCAGATTAATCCAAAGTTGCAAGCCCTTATGAGTACCTGGTCCAGCAGGCATTTCTGAGTGAACTATACCTCTTCCTGCTGTCATCCACTGCATTCAACCAAATGGAAAATCATAAACACAGTTAAATTTTCTAAACATTAGGGGTTAACGTCCTCTTACCAAAGACGACTCCATTCACAAGACTCAAACTTAAATACCCAGAGGGAATTAGTGAGAAACTCATTACCTGCACATCACCAGTCCTGATTGTACCCTTGTGACCAGCAAAATCTTGATGAGTAAAAGCTCCCTAAAATTAAACACCATAAAATCACATTAGAATTTTCAATCTCCTTAAATCTTTGAAAATCAAGAACACAGAGTTTAACTTATATACATCGACGATGGCTCCTACCATACAATTATTTTTATAAAAAACAACTAGAATGAATTTTTACCTGCAACATATAAGTAACAGTCTCAAAACCTCTGTGTGGATGGTCAGGAAATCCAGCAGGAGGTGAAACTACAAGAATCCAAAAATAAACATAGCTTTCTAATTAGTAAAAATTAATTATTTCTTTTCACAAAATTAATAACACCAAAAGAAAAAATTATGAACTAGTGGTGTTGTAGGGAATTACCATTAAACTCATCTAACATGAGAAATGGATCAAGATTCTGCAATTCAGGCCTAGTCAAATTCCAAAATACAATTAAAAAAAATCATAATTCAAAATAAAAAGGAGAAAAAAGAAAAAGAAAACTCTTTTTTTTTCTAAAATTACCTTCCAATGCTTCTTCTTACAACAGCACCATCACCTTCATTTTGGGCTCTAGCCAAAATTTTCTTAACAACCAATCTTGGTGTACTAAAAATAGAGGACATAGACATGATGATTATTTGAGGATTTTTTTTTTAATGTTTGTTGTGTTTTGTTTTTGATTTGGTTGATGTGGTATTTATAGGCAATTTCCTTATTGATGACGAAATATAAACGTCTGATTTTGTGTGTTGAATACAAGTTTCAAATGGAACCTAATTAATATTTTTTATTTGTGATGATTTCATGCTTACGTTATTATGACGATGGCTTCTTATTACTACATTTTATTGAACAAAAAAGGGAAATAAGTAAAAAAAAAAGGGAAAAGAGTAAAAAATGCTCTTGTACTATCAGAAAGAAAGGAGTCCTCCGTTTATACTTTGGGTCATTTATGCTCTTGTACTATTAGAAAGGGTAAAAAATGTCCTTGATTTATACTTTTAGTCCAAAAATGTTCTTGTCAATGATACTTTGGTCTAAAATGCCCTTATTGTTACAAAATGGATCATAAATACCCCTCTTTAAATAGATGCATATATATATAATTTTTTTTCTTTTTAAACATATCATATTACTAATTAAAATATTATTTTTAAAGAATTCTTTTGTTATTTTTTTTTTTTTTAAATCACATTAACTAATAAAAATATAAGAAAATAATTGTTATCTTAATCTCATTTGATCAATTAAAATAGGATATCGTACCCTGTAACAAATAATATATATCATAAATATAAGATCATAGTAAATCAAACATTAATTTTTATTTATCCTACTTCAATTCAAATTTTTTTTATTATATTTTTTTCTTTATTATTATTATTACTATTTTTATTGTTATCTTGTTATGATATTAGAATATATATTTTTTATCTCAAGAAAATTTCTATCATTATTTTTTTTCTATCTTTTGTGAGGTAATGGTAAGGTTACGTATATTTTATCCTTTCTATATCTCATTTGTGAGATTTCACTGAATATGTTATTATTATTATTGTTTATGTTTCGAACTTATAATCTCACATTAAAAGGTGGTGGACGAATTTTATGATTTATATATAATAACAAAAAATAGATTTTTGGCGAGAAATTAATTATATATTTTGTCAATATTTATCTTTTAAGAAATTATAATTTATTAATAAAAATTAAATCAAATCAAATAAATAAATAAAATTCATTTTATTGCGCTATAAATTTAAATTAATCAAAGAAATATTTATCAACTTAGAAATCAAATAGAAACAAGATATCAGCTTGTAAACTTTGTTTATTTTGCCGCCTTTGATTTGTTGACCAGTGACATGATTTTTCAACCGGTGAAATTTTGAAATTTTATTTTACTTATTATAATATATTATTTAATATGAATTCCTATTCTAATTTTTTTCTAATTATTTTTCTTTTCTTAAAAAGTGCAATAGATATAGATTTGAAAGAGATAAACATGACTAAATACTTAATATGGAGGGGAATGCTTAAGATTTATCAACGCCTGCTTTTCAAGAAATCTTCTAGTAATTTTTTTTTAATATGTTATTTAATATATATTCTTCTGATGATATTTTTTTAATTCTTTTTTTTTCTTAAAAAATGCAATAGACATCAATTTAGAATGGATGAATATGAATTTAATAGAAGTTAATTATAATAAGAGAACTTAAATATATATACATACACATAATAATAATATATAATACTAGTATTAATTTATAATTGTCTTTTTTAGTTTTACATAATATTGTGTTTAGTATAGTATTCTTAACAAATATCAAATTTTACGTTAGTTAATAAGATGTTAGCCATTTATTTACAATATATTATCTTGGATATTGTTATAAAAACTTTATTTATTAATATGAAGATTTGAGTTATTTAATTCAAAGTTCTAGATATTTTTTTTGTTGATAAAAGTAGATAATTTTTCTCTCCTTTTTGTTTACATAAAATTTGATTCCTTTTTTAATTTTATATAATCTTTAATATTGTTTTAAGTGAAAATAAAATCATAAAATTCACTATTAAATTTTTTCTAAATCTTCCTAAAAACAAATGCATTACTAGCCTTATTCTTAGTTCACCCATATCCTTAGTGGCGAGCCAAAAAATTTATAAATTGTGTTCAAAATTTAATATATGTGTATGAAAAAAATAATTTTTAATAAATATTCTTCATTTAATTTTTTTATATACATACTATGCCAAATAATAACCCTTTAAAGATTATTATTTGTTCTCAAAACTCATTAGATTATGTGTACAATTGATGTAAAATCTTTCTTCAATATAGATAATAACGAGCTAGACAGAGATGAAAGAGATCAAACACAGGAATAAAAAGTAAATTCGCCTTATAAAACTGACATATCTTATTATGATTTGTTTAGTTAATTATTTACCTTCTTAGCAAGATAATATCCTAGCTTATATATACCAAATGATCAATAATTGACAAATAATAATTTAGTTGAGTCAAAAGCATTGCTATTGACCATCAATATGAGTCACTATATATTATATACAAATTCATAGTCCATCATTTATAAGGGGTAACAATTTACGACAATAAAAAATTAATTGGAGTTTTTTCGAAAAATTTCTGAGGATTAAGGATGAAAATATTTGTTCCATATATATTTTTCTTAATTTGTCTCGAGAAGAATGTTAACTTTCTTTATTTGTCAATTATTTAGCGATACCATTCACATTTTATTCTTATTCAGTCTCACTTTAACATTTGATAGTAAAGTAAGCACTAAATCAACTTTAATATAAACAATTTGATAAACACAACAAAATCTTCTTTATTTCTTATCACTATACCGAATCAAATATTATCATATAAATTAAAATTAAAAAAAATGTATTTTTAATTTTTTTCAAATAAAATATAAATATATTTTTTGATAACATATAGACATTATTTCATTTTTCAATGAATAAAAATTATGTACTAGCAAAATAAATTTATACATAAAAACGTTACCGATAATTTAGAAGTCATTACTCTCAAAACAGTTACAATAGAAAAAGAAACTAAATAAATACTCCTCCGTTACAAAAAAAATAATTTGGTTAGATTTGATATTAAATTTAAAAAATAAAGATTTTTTTAAAATTTTATGGTTCTAAATTAAAATTATGTCAATGTACAAAATATTCTTTAATTTTGTGACTTTAAATATATTACATGGAAAGTTGAAATTAAAATATTGCCAAAAAAAGAAAATAGGTCATTCCTTTTGAAATATACTACTCCATCCATTCATTTTTATTTGTCACTATTTCACTTATCGAGGTCAAATTACATAAATTTTGATCAACATTTTAAGATATAGTTTTTCATCATATTAATATGAGAAAGATTGCAACTTATAACTTTTTTCTTATAGTTTTCAATCATTTAAATTTTAGATTTTAAATATTAAATTTAACTATTTCAATTTTAGATTATAACTCCCTTTGTTCATTTTACTTGTTACTATTTCGCTTTTCGAGGTTAACTTGACTAAACTTCAAAAACTTAATTGGAGTAGCTAAATTTAATATTTGAAATAGTTGAAAACTATATGAAAAAATGTTATAAGTTGCAATCCTTTTCATATTAATATGATGAAAAAAATACATCTTAAAATATTAGTCAAAGTTTATATAATTTGACATCAATAAATGAAATAAGGAGTAATAAAAGTGAACGAAAAGAGTAAAAGTTAATTAGGAAGTATTCTTTTTTAAACGGAGGGAGTAATAATAATAATTTACATAAAGTGGGTCCCAACTTCCAACTTAAAAACTTTTAATTACTTGGGTCCCACAACCTTTGACTTAAAAAAAACAAAAACATCAAATAATTCAATCCACAATCCCAAAAAATCTCTTAATTTTTTTTGCTCCAAAAATTTCAATGGCGAAAAAGGCAGTGTTAATCGGAATCAACTATCCAGGAACAAAGGCAGAACTTAGAGGCTGTATTAACGATGTTAATCGAATGTACAATTGTTTATTGAACCGTTACGGATTTTCTGAGGAAGATATTACTGTTCTTATAGATACTGATGATTCTTACACACAACCAACTGGTCGAAACATACGTAAGGTTTTGTCGGATCTTGTTGGATCTGCTGAATCAGGGGATTCTTTGTTTGTGCATTATAGTGGACATGGGACTAGGTTACCTGCTGAAACTGGTGAAGAAGATGATACTGGTTATGATGAGTGTATTGTTCCTTGTGATATGAATCTTATTACAGGTAATTTGACATTTCTGTGATTTAAAGTGTTTTTTTTTGTTTGAAGATTGGGGGTAGGGGAAATGGGGAGGAGATTATGAGGTGGGTAGTTGATTAACTGAGCTAGTGAAATTGTAATTGATCTAAATCATGGGGTTTGTTCCAAGATTGCATTTTTTTCCATTGTGTTGAATTTTGTTGGGGATTAGTTGTATTGCTTTGATCTAAATCATTAGGTTTGTTCCAAAATTTGTTTTTTTTTTGTGTGTAGTGTGCATTTTATTCAGCTATTTGAGCATTTCTTTGATCTAAATCATTATGTTTAAAGATTGGGGAAATTGGGAGGGGATTGTGAGTTGGGGAATGGAGTTGTCATGTAGCTAGTGGAGTTTTTTTTTTTTTTTTTTTTGTGTGTGTGTGTGTGTTGAATTTTGTTGGGTGTTACTTGTATTGCTTTGATCTAAATCATGGGTTTGCGCCAAGATTGTATTTTTTGTTTTTGTTTTTGTGCTGTGTGTGTGTTGAGTTTTATTGGTGGTTACTTGTATTGCTTTGATCTAGATCATGGGTTTGCTTCAAAATTTGTTTTTTTTTGTGTGTGGTGTTGAATTATATTGATGATACTTGTATTGCTTTGATCTAGATCATGGGTGTTTTCCAAAATTTGTTTTTTTTTTTTTTTTGTGTTGTGTGTGTGTGATATGAATTTTATTGCAGGCACTTGTATTGCTTTGATCTAAATCATGGGTATGCTTCAAAATTTGCTTTTTGTTTGTTTGTTTAAGGTGGGGTTGGAGGGTTACAGTTGATGTGGCAGGGATCTAGCTAAGAGTTTGAGATCTTGAAATGGTTTCTAAAAAATGATTTTGAAAGGTTGAGTTGATCTGTTTGAATGATAATTCAGGTGGATCAGAGATTATAGGGGGATTTGTGAAATGAGGAAATGGGATTTTAGAAATGAGGATTTAGGTTTCTTGAGTAATTGAACTAGTTGAAATGGGGATGAGGAAAAATTGGGTCAAAAAGAGGGAGTAAAGTTTACTATATTACAATATGAATCTCATTTACAGGTACTTAACTATTTCTTTGATCTTTCTCATGGGTTTGTTCCAAAACTTGTTCTTTCGTGTGTGTGTGTGTGATTTGTAGATTGAGATAGTATTGAAAAAGAAAAAGCATCTTGAAAACATTTAGTTGATCTATTTTGATGATTGTTGAGATGGATCCCGAGTTTTAGGGAGATTTGTGAATGGGAAACTAGGATTTAGAAATAAGAATTTGGGTCCAGAGTAAGTTGAATATTAGAATTGAGAACTTGTTGTCGCTGAATTTTTGAAATTATTGTATGAGGAAAGAGGAGAAAATGAAAAATAGAATTGAGTGAAGTTAGGGTAAGTGCAGGAAAATCCAGTAAATAACTTTCCGAGTTCCCACAAGCTTTGCTGTTCAAGTGGGGTCTGGAAAGGGTGAAGTGTATGCAAACGTCATCACTTGACTATAGAATTTATTTAATATCATTGGAAAAGTAACATGCAGTTAATATTGAACTGTTGGCCGTGTTGTTTCATCCTTGATTAGATGATGATTTTAGAGAGCTTGTGGACAAAGTACCTGAAGGTTGCCGGATCACAATTGTGTCCGACTCATGCCACAGTGGCGGCCTCATTGACAAAGCTAAAGAGCAGATAGGAGAGAGCCACAAGCAAGGCGATGATGATGAAGGCGATGGATCTGGTTTTGGATTCAAGAACTTCTTACGCCGAAATGTTGAAGATGCATTTGAATCCCGGGGTATTCACCTTCCACGTCGCCACCATCGCCATGAAGAAGAAGAGGAGAATTTTACTGAGAGTAGTGTGATTGAGACGGAAGATGGGAATCAAGTCCGTGTGAAGAGCAAGTCCTTGCCTCTTTCCACTCTAATCGAGATACTTAAACAGAAAACCGGTAAGGAGGACATTGATGTTGGGAAACTTAGGCCAACACTCTTTGATGTCTTTGGTGAAGATGCAAGTCCTAAGGTGAAGAAATTCATGAAGGTCATTTTTAACAAGCTACAAAAGAATAACGAGGAGGGGGGAGGTAGTGGGTTGTTGGGTATGGTTGGTAACTTGGCTCATGAGTTTCTGAAACAGAAACTTGATGAAAATGATGAGAGCTATGCAAAACCGGCCATGGAAACACACGTTGGAGGTAAGCAGGAGGTTTATGCCGGTTCAGGTAATAGAAGTCTTCCGGACAGTGGCATTCTCGTCAGTGGGTGCCAAACGGACCAAACATCTGCAGATGCCACCCCTGCAGGCGGAGAATCTTATGGTGCTCTAAGCAATGCAATTCAGGAAATCCTGGCTGAATCAGATGGTCCAGTCACCAACAAGGAACTCGTTACCAAGGCTAGGAAAAAGATGCAGAGACAAGGGTTCACACAACGCCCAGGCCTCTACTGCGATGATCAACACACTGATGCTCCTTTTGTGTGTTAGTTCTGCTGTGCCTTTTCGAGTTGCTGATGAAATACGAGTTTGAAGTCCACAAGGTGTTATAGAACATCCTTTTGTGTATTTGTGTGATTGTTTGTGCTAATGTTGCAGTAGCTCTTCAAGTCTTCTGGTGTTATAGAACCATTTCTCCATCATATGAATGTGTATTTTTTGGCTCCTTTTTTTGGAATTTGGCCAGACAATAAGGTATAAAAGAACTATGGTTTTCGGTATTGTTTTTGGAATTTTGGAAACTCTATATCTGGAGAACTCGTTTTGTATACTGAATGTGTTATAATTAATGCATTTGAATGTATGAATTTCTTATTATGTGCCTCCAAAACTTGACCATCGTCTTGTGAAACTAGCAAACAGAAGGCTGAATTTTAAAATTTTGGTTTACATAGGAAAATATTCTCTTGAATTGCACTTCCATACCACAACTTGAAAATATATATTCAAGTTCAAGTTAAGATTTTGTTCTCAATTTCATAACAAAACTACAACAAATCCTTGCAAGCTTAACACCATATCGCAATGCATGTAAACAAAGTTACTCAAGCTAGAACTAAGCTATGGTTATTTGAACTTCAATCAGATTTCACTCATTCGACAAACGACGATCTTCAAATTTCACTCAAGTTGTGTCTGTCAATTCCAAAGCTTTATCCACTGGAAAAGTGGTAGCAAACTACAGCAACAAAATCCAGCTAAGCCGCGATCTACTTTTGTTCCTTCTTTGCTTCAATATCACTTGGATTTGGGACTGGTTGAATTCTCTGGTAAGGTTTCCTGGTCAACGTTTCACCCTTTAGAGCTGCAACATATCTGTCATTTGTGTTCTCCTTTCTCTGCAGTTCACTGAGGTACTCAGCCAACCTCTCTTTATTAACTTTACCCATCATCTGTTAGAAACCAATGTATCTTTAGAAATTCGACAATCATAAGTCAAAGTACTAGCATATAAAACAAGCCAATGAGACCGGAACAAGCCACTGCGAGCCAATTTTTTTAAAATATACTGTAAAGGTTTAAGTCAGATGGTCAATTTGGTGCAAGAGGATAATGTAAACTCGTTACTCCCTTCCAAAACTCTCTGCATAAAAACAGGCAAAGTCGATATTCTATCTAACAGCAGAAGACTGAACAAGATGGAGAAGCAAACGTTATAGCTATTTGTAGTTCCCATAGATGGCAGGTGGTCGATTTCATCAAAAGTGTAAACCAAAGCTGAGTGAAAGTGCTCACAACATGGTTTTAATTTTCAACAAAGACAAGACATAAATGGGTATATTCAAATGCTGTGTTCATCTCAATGTCTGTGGACTTCACCGACAATATATCATTCAAAACCAAACTAGAAAAAGAAAAGGGGCTATTGTAATATAAAAAAAGGGTTTGAAATTAAGCTTTATTCTCACTAATATAGTCCTGCTTGGCAGGAGAACAACTTCACTCAATAGAGGTTCTTTGGGAACTTAAATAACTTAGTTGTCCTTGCTTTCCAATTTACAAGTTCCAAAAATACAAGCTGGAATTGTTATCCATATCTGTCTATTTGCCTTCTCAACAATTCTCCACTCTTGCCAACATTCCAATGCTCCATTTACTGACCCTGGCATGGTCCAAGGCACCCAAAGGCAAGCCAAGGTAGATAGTGAGATTTTCCCACCTAACAGCCCAAAATGCTGGTAGAATCTGCACTTCAAAAGGTACTTCATTTACAGCTTACTATGCACAAGTCAATCTATTTAATCCATGCTCTCAAGTAACTTTAGCAAGAAAGGTCAGCTAACATGGTCATATGGCCTTGAAGTCCAATTTGCACATTGCCTCAGCATCAATAGACTCCATGCTCATATTAGCTATGGGCTCTCCCACAAAGAAAGGATTTTGTGATTTAGATACTAATTTTCTATTATTGCCCTCAACCTTCCATTGAGGATTTTGGCAATGATCTTGTAACTATTGCCAAATAGAATGATAGGTCAAAAGACTCTAATCAATACCCTCTCATCAGGGATTATAGCAATAAAAATTATATTGAGGCTTCTATCTAGTTTCTCCACCGCAATGAAATACTTGAAGCTGATCTTTGAATCTTCCTTAATGATTGGGCAACAGCTTCTTGATGCCTTTCATCGATAGCAAATCACTCTCTTTGTTACTATGTTCTATTTGGATCTTCATGATGCTTTCTAAATGATGCTTTCTAATGATATTACTTGCTTCATCAAGAAAAAAATGATAGGCCAACATATTCAACAAAAAGCCCTCGGTGAAACTATTGAGATCCAAAGACTTCGTTTCCTACACTACTTAGATAGCAAGCCATACTTTTTCTCACTGAAAGGTCTTTCATCTCGGACCTCTTCCGCTCCACCTATAATGTATTCTTCAGTTCCTCAACATGCCATCCAGGCCTTCACTTCTTTGTCTCTCTTAACAGATTCTACAAGAATCCCAGGATTTCAACATTTCAATTTTTGATTCGACTACTATTTAAAAAATACACCTGTCAAACTAGAATCTTAAACTCCCTGATCTGTCATATGGTGTCTCATAAAACATACAGAGGAACCTATCATCAAAAAGTAAATAAATATAGAGGAAGCGTTCCAGCCAAATGTTCAGAAGTAATTCAATTCCTTTACACTCTTCATTCTCTATCTACCAAGACTGGTTATCAATTGCTATTTTCTATAAGTTAATCACTTTATCTATACTAAAAAATAAAGCTCTAAACATCATTTTCTTTTTAAAGGTAATAAGTACATCAAACAGCAAGAAACATTATCAAATGACACTTCCAGATTTTCATTTTGACAGATCAAAAAGCACAATCATCACAGCAGAATGTACAATAGACATGAGGCGCATACTGATCTCGCCAGATGAAAGTTTGCTCCAGATATACCGTTACTGGTAAAAGGACATCTTTCAAAGGCCTTCACCTAGCCAACTGTTATGCAAGATGCTCTGGTAATAACAGTCAGCTAGGCAAAGGCCAAAGGGAGTACAATTATCAGAGAAGGATGAACAACACATGTGAAACAGATATACTCATCCAGCCAGATGAAAGATGCTCCTGTAATACCACTTATCTAGGCCAAGGCCAAGGCCAAGGCCAAGGCCAAGGCCAAGGCCAAAGGGAGTACAGTACATAATAAAAACCGATAACGCCAAGTCAATTTACATACAATTATAACTGCAGAAGCTACAATACATGAATCTGATACTCATCTGGTAATAACAACACTACTAGGTGAAGGAAGGGACTCTATGATACACATTAGGAAATGTTAATGTCAAAGCAATTTCACGTACAATAAAATCCGAGCAGAAGCTACAGCACATATGAATCAGATAATCACAATACTACTAGGCGATTGATAATCATAAGCAATTTCCTGTACAATCAAAATTGCAGAAGGTACAACCTACAAAGCACATGAAGCACTCAAATCACAAACTGAACTAGTTTTAGCACTATCTGTATTCGAACAGGAAGAGAACATACCAGGGTTTCGGGGCGAGCGTTCTGACGGAGTTTGGCTTCAAGTTCAGGACTGCGAGTATTGGTGGCCGACATAACACAGAAACCAATAATCCCCGGAACGACGCCGCATAGAGTGGCGAATCCGATGAAGAACGGCTTTGATTCCTTCGTTCTCCTCACTAGCCACCGCCATGCTCCACTCTTCTCCCACAGAATCGACATCGACTTTTCTGATGGATTCTCTCAACACTTCTCTTTTAGAGTATAACAATATTTTAAAAAAGTGTTAAAGTCATATATTTCGTCCGTTCACTGTGAAATTTTATCTTGACATATTTATTAAAAAAAATAAAAATTGAATAATATAATGAGATTATCATTTTATTCCATATTAATTGATAAGAATATTTATTAAAGTCATAATTCAAATTCGAATACATTTAATATTATCAATGTAATGACAAACAAAAATGTTTCTTGATTTAATAATATTTATGTTTTTTCAAAAATTTTAGCTAGATAATCTAAAGATGAATTGATTATTGAACATTTTCAAGAAATTCTACATTTTTCAAAAATATTAATTTTTAAGTAAATTGAGAGTAAAATAGGTAAAAAAATATTCGTCTTATCTTAATTTATGTGAAATGACAAGTAAAAATAAAAATCAAATTAGAAAAAATTTGACATCTAATAATGAACGGAGAGAGTATGTATTTGTTTGGTTTCCAATGTATAAGACTTCAATCAGAAAACAAATTACTTATTATATGAGGTTAAATATTGCAAAGGATTTGCTTATTTTATTGGATTGCATTGTGTCCCATCAAAATTATAAGAGAAGTCGTATATTTATTTTATAAGCATTTTCTTAAAAACTCAAAATCAATAAATCGAGTCGATAATACATAATATCGAATCAAACCTATCGATCCATATTAAAAATGACAAAAAAGATCCCTTATTTTTTGGGAAGATTCAAAATAGTGCTCAACTATGCATTGAATAATTTGTCTTTTAAGTTGGCCAAAGGTTGTAATTTTATATTTGTAAATTAGAAAAACGCTCAATTATGCCATGAAACTTTGAGAAAAGACTCATCTATGTCATTCGTCAAAAGTTTGGCTTATCTATGCGATTACCGTTTGAGAAAAACTCATCTATGCCATTATTTTTAACTCCAATTTTGCAAAACTACTCAAACGACTTTTAACAATTTTAAATTAAAGTTTTGGATCAAATGTACGTCTTTACTCCTTCTTAAGAACACAAAGAATGTTGAGAATTCCAAATTTTCAACTTTTTCAAATCTGCACGAAATCACCTCAAATTTCAAGAGTAACGTTCCTTCGAGCTAGATATCAAAACTCGATATCTCTTGAGCTCGAAGTCAACCTAACTCAACAAAATCCAATTGAAATTTTTCTTCAAAGTTTGGGACTGCTTTGAAGACAAAATTCAAGTAGGTCTTGTTGAGTTAGGTTGAATTCGAGTTAAAAAAATATTGAGTTTTGGAATCTAGCTCGGAGGAACGCTACTCTTGAATTTGGGATGATTTCGTGAATATTTGAAGAAGTTAAAAATAGGTCTTTTCTCAAACGATAATGATATAAATGAGACAAACTTTTAACGGATGACATAAATGAGTCATTTCTCAAAGTTCATTCCATATTTGAACCTTTTCCATTGTAAATTTGATGGAAATAATGGAAAAAGAAAGATTTAATCTTTGACATCAAAGAAAGTCCCCTAAAATCGCGAAAAAAGCAATGTAAAGAACTGTACTAGACATTAAAACATGTTTAAGAAAAAAAGAAATTACACTACAAAAAAGGTGTATTTAATAGAGAGTTTTGATTTCAGTCTATTTTAGTTTGGACTGGTTTGCCTACAATTTTATACTCATTCTCAGTCTATTCCATTGTTAGTGAATCGATTTTCCCAAACTTTGCACTTCCAGCAAAAGGAAGCAGTTTAACCTTAAGCTTTTTCGGATCGTTCATCGAATTAGAAAATCAAGAATCACTCAACAAATACAACATGTTTGATCTGTATTAAGCATGTTAGAGGAGAGAAATTGATCAAAATTATAAAGCTGCATATAAACACGAAATCAGTGAAAGAACATCTCATATATAATTGTCAAAGAGTAAAAATTTCACAATCAGTTGTAGTGTTACAATATAAGATGATGGTCTTTTCCGCTAGCTACAAAATAGACTAGCATGAGCTTAAGACGGTCACATCCTTCAATGGCTTCAACTTCTTCCTTAATTCTCACAGCTGAAGCCTCCAGAGATTCTTTCCAGGATCCGATCAACTTAATCTGTTTCAGAGTTGGAATATCTGCAAAGCTGAGGGGAATCTGCTCAAGCTTATAGCAATTGTCTATAACAAGTGTTTCAAGCAAGGGAAAGGAATCCTCAGAGGCATCCCACCTTGAGATATCTAACCACACCAGTTTCAAGAATTTAAGTTTATGGAACGTGATATCTCCAAGGCACCACTCTTGGGATTGAAAGTAAATTGAATTCAATAAATAGAGATACTCCAGGCTTGGTAGTCCTGCAATGAAGGAAATAGCGCCTTCTATATGAATCCCTTCTAGTACCAACTTCTTTAAAGTTGAAGGCAATTGTAACCCGGATAGAATGTGGGGACATTGAAAGGAAAGTATTAGTTTTTGAAGCTGGGTAAGATTCTCCAATGTGAAACAAAAAGACTCTGCAGAATATATAATGTCCTCAAAAGTAATTTGAAGATTTTGAAGATTAGGACACCTCCTCAATAACACATCCACCCTATCAGCATTGCGAAAGATCACATCCCTTAATATCCTCAAGTTTTCCAATTTCAAGGATTCTTCAAACATCCCCTGTTTATCCTCTTCCAGATCAAAAACAGCTCCCCCAAAATGAACATGCCTTAATTTTTTCATTTCCCAAAATGACGCTGGTAACACTACTACATCACCCAAATCCTTCCCAATTAAAGTTTCTAAATGGGGCAAATGTGATTCTGGATGAAAATAGAATTTATCTGCCCAAACTGCAAGGTACTTCAGGTGATTTAGTGGTTTAAATATAGCTGACGACAAAAAATTCACACTGTAAGAAGACAAATCCAAGACCACAAGGAGTCGCAATTCACTAATCTGACGCAAGGAAATCAAATCAATAGATTCTCCTCGATTGGTCGTTATCAGTGATCTCAAGTGTTGGTGGAAAGGCTTCTGTGTTTTGGAGCCCCGAGATGCAAACTTGGAAAGCTCTTCACTGAGACTGAACCTCATTCGACTTCCCTTCCAATCCAAAGGTTGAAATTGACCCGTCACTGCCAGTATAAACTTCTCTTCTCTACTCTTCTCCAAGCAAAAGTGATGCACAATATCATGAACCTGACAGTATTTGACTTTACCATTATAACTTCTCTTATAAAGCATTACCATGTTACTGCTAATGAGATCCATCAAGTAACCTTCAGCTGCCTCTTCCACTAATCTCCCAGATTCAGTGTTATCCAAAAATCCTTCTGCAATCCATAAACTTATCAATTTAGACGCTGGAATTTTTGCATCCTCCGGAAACATCCCCATATAAAGAAGACAAGGCCTTAAACTATGGGGTAAGTTATCAAAACTCAACTGCATAGTCATCTGAGTATATTCTTCCGACTCACGATCCAGATAGTCAAATAAAGCATCTTTCACCTCATTCCACCAAGATTCTTCCATTTTCCTTTTTTTGATTATTCCAGCTACCAAGACAACCACTAGGGGCAGTCCTTTGCATTTTTCTGCAACTGCTTGACTCACATCTTGTAGTTCAGGCGGGCAATCATCCTTTTGAAACACTCTTTTCTGCAACAATTGGCAACTCTCTTCTGTTGTGAGGAATGGAAGAAAATAAGGATCAGTATGGTACTTGACTTGCTTGCCCACTTGTTCAAGTCGAGTTGTTACGATTATTCTGCTTTTAATCCCAGTATCTGGAAAACAAAGCCTTAAGTCATCCCATGCCTTTCCATCCCACATATCATCCAAGACAATGAGATATCTCTTTCCCATTAAGTTTTTCCTCAACATGTCGGCTAGAACGTCATCCCTATCTCCTTTGTCCTTGGAATTGGTAACTTGACTAAAAATATCTTGTAATAGCTCTTGCCAACTATATGTTTGGGAAATAATGCACCATGCTCGAACATCAAAATGAGAAACAATGTTGTCACTATTGTACACCTTTCTAGCAATTGTGGTTTTCCCTTGTCCCCCCATGCCGACAATTGGGACGACATCTAGCTCATTTGTACCTCTGATCAAATACTTAATAATATTGTCCGCATCATTCCCAAAACCCACTATCTCCTCATCAGTCACTGGGTTGCTATGTCGAGTTGGCAGATGTTTAGATGGAGCTATCACATAGTGAGGCTTAAGAGCAACGTCCACCGACCATATCTCAGTCACCTCTGCATTAATTCGCTTGATCTCTTTTAAGATAGTAGGAAGTGAGCAAAAGATATGCAAAAAAGCATTATACTGAGCAAGAATAGAGTCAATGGCGACCTCAGCATCATGTGCCAAATTGATGGTATGCCTCTGAAGAATTTTATGTTCATGGTGCAACTCTGCGCCATCTCTGAAAATGGATGATAAAGATGACAATTCCTTCTCTAAAATGGGGGTAAGAGATGATAGCTCTTTCTCCAAATTCCCTAAAAGAGGTTTCATCAGGAAATCTAAACCAGATTTGGATCTCGACATCTCATTCAGTTTCCTTAAAAGAGAATCCAGTAATCTCAATCCACCAAAGGTGGGGAACTGAGATGGAGTGAATTTTAAGGATTTGTAGTACGTCTCCACTTGTGCCTTCAGATCTTTAGTTTCCTCCAATATCTGCATCGAGCAAAGACTTATTTTGCTAGTGTCATCTTTGTTTATAGAGTTAGGAAGAAGCTTTTGAATTACATATAGAACATCACCCACTATAGCTCCAACCTTTAGCAAAGCCTCATCCAACCAGTTATTGTTAGTAACATGATTTGGCACATCAGCATCAAGGAAAACCAACAAGAAGTCTATTGCTACATCAATATTTTGAGCAGAGAAATTATTAGGAATGTTCCCGAGCTTTTTGTTTTTGAGACATAACAGCAGACTGTGGAGATGGTGTGAAAATCCTTTTGGTAATTTCTTCTTGTTGAAAGTTCTTGATTGATTAAATTTTGAAGCCTTTAGTTCACAGAGAAAAATCTTCTTCATTTCCAGCTCCACTAAAACAATCAAACATAATAGATAAGGAGGTTTATTTATATATTCATGCATATTTGTGCTATCCTCATCTTTATCAACTACAGAATCAGCAACAACGTCAACTAAAAAGGCAAGACAAAGCTGTCTCACATTGTCAGCCATGAACTTAATTCGAGTCTCCAAATATTCGAGCTTCTCATGGTCAACATAACCATTTATCTCTGTGGCATATAAGTATCCCAAAAATCTCATTTTCCTTTGAACAATTTTCAATTGGTTTGTAAATTTATTTACTGTAAGGTCTTTTTCATGAGGGTTAGACCTAATCCATTCCAGATACATCATCAGTATATCATTTAGATTATTTCCGAGGCAATCCATATATTCTGACAGATCAAAATCATTCAACTCATAACTATAACTTAACCTGGTATTACCTTCAAAGAATCCCAATAAATGTGATTGTAGCCTTTCCAGATTAAGGTTAGTTTTACATTCATCTGGAATCTCATCAAATATCCTGTGAAGCCTTTGCGCAGACCATTTGAGTTTGACTATGGAATCAGGCAAAAGAACATGATGATACTTTATAAAGGTTCTAAAAACTCTTAGCACAGACTTGAGGCTAATCAGATCACCTCCATTCTTGATCCTTCCTACGTGATCTAATATTTCCTCAATTTCATTTTCAGCCATTTTTCTGTTGAAAAATCCCTGCAAGTTCACCAACCGTTGCAATTAGGTTCAATATAGTGTTTGAAGCTATGTTAATGCTTATGAAAAGTTATACTACCTCTTACTTACCCTTTTCTTACTGATAGTTATTTTTTAAATTTTCTGAGTAGTTGAGTGAACCATTTAACAAATAAACTTTGTTATTGTGCATCTATGGGAAATATGAGGAAGATGACTTACAGTATATATCTTCAATTTCTGATCCTATGATAAAAAGAGATCATAGAAAAAAGTTTATTGAAATGAAATGGATGAAGATTTGCAAGTGTGAAGGAAAAAAGGAAGAGTGACCCTCTTTCTCTAAAATAATTCTTTTACCTAACAAGCGGCTCAATAATACAGCTATATTACTTGTCTTTTCCTTTTGGATGGCTTGGTTGGGAAAGTAATTATCTTGAGATAAGTTATTTAAGGACTATATAATAAAATACAGAGGCAACAAATTAATTATACTCCTATTTGGCAGGTAATTCTGAGTTTTTAAATGGCACAAACACCTGTGTATGAGCTCTAATTAATTATTGGTACCTATACTTCACTTATTGATGGTAGGTAAGAAGCTAGAACTCTCATTAAAAAAATCAACACTCTTTTATCTTTGAATATATCATTATTCATTGGTCCCCCACCACAAAAAAAAAAGAAAAAAAAGAAAGAAATACTCTATTATTTTATTATCATATCCAAAATTAAATATCTTAAAAGAAGTGATTTTTTTAGTTTGAATATATCATTATTCTTAAAAAATGAAAAATATTTTGTTATCATATATATCAAAGATTAAATATCTTAAAGAAAGAAGTGAAATAAATGATGCTTTTAGCTTAATATTTATTTCAATAAAATTTAATAAAATAATTAAAATAAGTACCTTATTACTTTTTAAAAAATTAGCTTAGAAAACTAGTATCTCAAAAAAATAAAAATAAATTAAAACAAGTTATCTTATTATTTTTTAACAAATTAGTTAAAATAAGAAATGTGTTTCAACAAAATCTAATAAAATGATTTTGTTTTTTTAAGAAATTTGTTTAAAATAAAAAAATTATTTCAACAAAATTTTAAAAAAAATTATTTAAATTAGTTGGATAATGAAATACTCCCTCCGTCCAACTTTACTTGGCTCCTATTGACTTGACACAAGGATTAAGAAGTAGTAAATGATAGGGGTAATTTTACCAAATCACCCTTTGAATATAATT
>JBCEWC010000632.1:0-52221 GCA_038996855.1 Solanum aculeatissimum | reverse complement strand
CCGTGCATGGACAAGTATACTCAACATTTGATTTTCATTGTATCTTAGACTTACCGATTCTCGCCTAGAAATTTTTAACCTGTTTATCATATTGGATTAGCTATCAGATCAATATATTTAAAAGCCAATAATTGATAAATCAAATTACTTTGGATAAAAAATTGTCTTAACATTAATGCGTGTGATTTTTTTATTGGGTATATATAACTGCAACAACCCATCTTTAGATAGAAGTCCTATATCGGCAAAACACAAGAGAAATTCTGAGTATATTAGTAAATGAATCTTACCTACTAGTGATGCGTTTTAAAGTCGTGCGGGCCAAGACTCAAAGTGGACAATATCACTAGCGGGTTGAGCAGTTACAGATGGTATCAGAGTTACTCCTATGTCAACCTTGTTGATGTGGGCTAGAGTTCAACTGAGTCTAGGCAAATCTCGGTAAGGTGGGGCAAACCTAATCTAGGCGAATCCTACACAGTTGGGCAAAACCTCAGCGAACACGCTAAGTCCATAGAGAGAGTATATGCAACAACCCATCTTCAGATAAAAGTCTCACATTGACAAAACACATGAGAGATGCTGGATATATAAGTAAATAAAACCTTAACTACTAGTAACGTGTTTTGAAACCGTGCAAGCCTAAACCCAAAGCAGACAATGTCACTAGTGGGCTGGATCGTTATAATAACTTATAGTGATAAAGTCAAATATTATTAAGTGAATTTAAAATATATAAGCAAAAAAAAAGTAAAAATCAACATTTAATATATTTCGAAAAATATTTTATTTTTAAATATAAAATATAATTTTTTTCACAAAAAAATTGAATGAAATGTTAGCACCTTTTATGGTCTATAGTACAACAGCAACTAATTTCCTTCTTTTAATGATTTCTCTTTAAATAAATAATTGAAGATTCACCAAGAGTGGGTAATTAAACCTAATATTCAGAGGGTAATTATTAGTTATGAAGAAATTAAATAAATAGAGAACAATAAAAGTTATTATAGGATTAATATAAAAAGAAAAAAAAATGAAAATAGTATTCAAATTTGTGATGCTACAACTAAAATTATTAATTTTTCTTCAAATTGAGTTTTTCCTAAAGTCAAAATAAAAAACTTCCAGAAAGAATCGTAGCAAATTTTGTTTAGAATTTTAGAAATTAAATTATGTAAAAATCACACGTTTAAAAAGTCAAAAGTCATCTTGCTAAAGTTATTTACAAATATTTTATAGGCAGAGTTAGAAATTTAATTTTATATGTTTGAAGTTTAGAATCACGATGTCAAATATATATTAATGATTAATTTTTAAACTTAATATTATATATTTAAATAAAAATTACTGGATTCAATTGAATTTGTATATGAGCTTCTATCTCTGCCTTACATATTCTATTTTCAAGAAACCTAGATATATAAAATATGTTTGAATATTTAATTAAGATTTTGTGATTCCATTTTTCTCTCAACTTTTAAGTTTGAATATATTAAAGTTTTATAATTATGAATATTTAAATTTAATATTAATTATAGTTTTAGTGGATTTTAAACATTCATTAATTGGAACACAAACTTTGCAACAGTGAAACGCCACCACCAACATTGACTAATATGAATATTTAATTAAAATTATGCTAATTAATAATTTAATCAAACCCATCATGTAATAATATAATAATTAATTTATATTTTTTTTACTATTTTAAAAAAGAATATTTTCTTATATTAGAAAAATTTTAGTAGCTGAGTTAATCTATCTGAATTTTCATTTTATTTGTAAGGATTTAATTCTCTTGTAAATTTTTTTTCATTTTGAAAAAAAAATCATTGTAAATTTTTAATTTTGATTACTCTCAATTTATTTCTAATAATACTTTCATACAAGAATGATATGATTTGTTTAATTTCACAAGATTAAAATGATATGTTAATCTTTATTATACTATATAGTTTTTGTTTATGATCATAAAATTCTAAAATATTGAAGACTAAATTAAAGTTGAAACTATTTAGTATTTACTAGTTTGTTTAATTCATATATAATATAACTTAAAAGTCAAAATAATATTGGAATAGTTTTTTTTTAATTTCTAGTCAAAATAGGTTTCACACTATTATAAAATAAGAATAAACCTCTATGACAATTATTTTCTAAAACAAATATAATATATAGACATTACCTTTTAACATAGTTTCAAGTTATGTCCTTCAGTTCTGATTGTGCAAAAATATACACTTAAATTATCACAAAGTTAAACAAGTCGACACATGCGATCTCCATGGCAAATCATGTGAAATTTTCCATCTTAGACGTGTTTGTCTACTTATTTAACTTTATAATAATTTAAGTGGCTATTTGTACACATCCAAAATTAAATAGTATAGATATCTACTAAAACTAGGTAAAAGAACACGTTTATATATTATGTCGCATAATAACGTCTCATTATATCAATCAGATCTTTTTCTGAAACAGATGTTTCATATTATGTCATATGATTATAATAATATTCACACAAATAGCGTCATTATAATGTAATTTCATATTTTTTAGATACTTCTTTTTTAATTTCATATTCAATATCCGATTAATCAAGATTCGTCGCTTCGGACTCATTTAAGAAAAACACACTCTATATTAAAAAATAATTACGTCAAGAGCATCAAATCGAGACATCTAATTAACGAAGCGGTAGGCATCACATCATTTGGTGGGTAAGAAAGTTAATTCGGTAATTTGCCGTTAGTCCACATAAGAAAACCAAATTTTGTTTAAAAAAACATTTTTTTGTGCGCAGCCGAATGCAGCTTCCTATATTTGACCGGTACCTTATGCGCCTAAATTTCAAGTCATCTTCCTAATATTTTCTCAGAGTCAAATCATCAAACACTTGGTCTGCCTTCCCAAAATTCTCTTCTTTTAACCCCTTTTCCCACCATTTCTCTGCATCAAAAACCCACAAAGAGCCCAAAATCTCTCACCAGAAACGAAAAATCAAGATGGGTTTTTTGAAAGAAGATAGAAGAACCAAAGTTTTGAGATGGGTCAAAACTCTTTTTTTCTTGATTTCTATGTTGATATCACTTCTCCTTTTTTCTGCACCAATTCTTCTTGTAATTGCAGATACACTTCTTCCTTCACTCTTGTTATCTGCTTCTATTGCACCGTATACTCTATCTCTGCAAACTATTTCTGCTTATTTAAGCAACTATGATTTTCGGTATTCACTTATTGACATCCCTCTTATCTCCATCGTTAGGTCCGTCATCATTCTATGTAAGTAAAAAGCAACAAATGATTTCTGATAATTTGTATTTTTGAGCAGTTCTAGTTGTTTTAGTATTTTGAATTTGGTTCAAGCATTTTATCGAACGGGTTATGATCAAGTGGTTGGGTGGATGGGCTGTTTGAGTTAATTGCTCTGTTTTTGAATTGACTAGCTCAGATTTGATTATTTTTCGAAAAATCAAGTATTTTGTTCAAAGGGGTTGTGAATTTATGATCAATTGGTATGTTTTCACTGGAAAGATTGAATTTTTTGTTGATTTGATTATAGGTGTTTATAGCTTATGTGATGGACCAAGGCTGTCAAGAGGACCATACTTGGGGATTGCCACAATTTGTTCAGTGTCATCTTTGGTGTTTGTGTCCTTGAAAGCTTCATATGTATTTGCACATAATTCGAGTATGGATCGAGGAGGATATGTTCGAGCTATGGAGATGGCGTTGTTCGTATGCTCGTTAGTCCTGGCTGTTGCTCATGTAGTGGTGGCTTATAGAATTAGCTGTAGGGAAAGAAGAAAGCTTCTTGTTTACAAGATTGATGTTGAAGCTGTAAGTTAGTCTATCTCCATCTCTTTATTTTCTGCTTGATCTTAGTAGTTTTTCAAATTTGGTATGCTTGAAAAGTCACATGGCCAGTTCAGCAAGTTCTTTATTTACTAGAAATAGTACAACCAATTTGAAAAGTGGGGACTAAGGAAAATCGTATTTAGAGACAACATGTATATGGAATTGCAAGTTGTTTGGGTCCACAAGGTTGAGAAAGGAAGACAACCTTTTGTATACATGCTTTCTTGATCAGGACACTTAATAGGACATTTGAGTTGTTAGATTTGAAAATAGGAATCTGGTTTTTGCATCTTTGAGAGGCTTGAGGGAAACTGTAAAAGATGGTCTTGGTTTGGACAGAGTTACTTGTATGTGTTGGTGGGAGGTAGCAGAATACCCATGGAATTAATTGAGGTGTGCGTAAACTGACTTGAACATTAAAACGAGGAGCCCGGCAATAGAAATACATGGTTTTTGTCCTGTTGCCAATTGCAACTTCCATGTTCCTTTTGACTTGGTCACATGTGGTTTGCACAATTCTTACTAAACATATGGATTTACTCTCCTTAACTGATAAATTCTGATGAAAATATGTATTCATTAATCATGATTAAGTGATAAAATCTTTATATGAAATCACATGTCACTCATTTATTAGGCCTTAATTATTCCATTTTCTGTTTTTTAACTAACTCATTAGCATATGAATGCAGGTCTCAGCATTAAAGACAGGATCATTTTATAGATATCTTAAAGTTACTCCCAGCAGAAAGACTGAAGTAAAACTCAAATCTACAGAATCCATATGCACATGAAGTTGATATTCTAGTTTCTTTGGACCAAATCCAATTTCCACAGACCAGGTTTCAGGTAATTAACTATTGCCATATCATCATCTTATTTTTTTTGATAAAATATTCTTGTTTGTACCATAAGCCATGTGATGCCACCAGATTCATACTCAGCGCATGTTTGACCAAATATACAAAGCCTGTTTATTTTGAGAAGCGTTCTTATAAGTATCGAGAAGTAGCAGTTTGTGATTGATTAATCAATTTGAAAAAAAATACCTTTGCCAATATTAGAGCAGTAATTTGTGTTTGGTTAACATCTCAAAAGTGTTTTGGGGGAAAAAGTTACTTTTTTATCTTCGGAAAAACTTCTCCTGCTACTCAAAAACACTTGTTGTTTTCCTAAAAGCTTGGCCAAACATCTCAACTCACGCTTCCAAAACCTGCCTATTCCGAAAAATGTTTTTTGTCAGAAGTGTTTCCCTAAAAAAGTACTTTTAGAGAGAGTAATAATGGTTTGGGCTTGAGACTTCCATGTTGGAGGTCTCAAGTTCGAAACCCCTTGCCAGCGAAAGCAAGGAGTTTGCTTTCTGGGTCGAGCTCGTCGCACCCGGCTTGCTTAGTGCGGTTTATCTCTCCTATGTGGTTTGTGAGCTATTGCATAAGAGCCGGGGTTTACCCTGTGCACACTCAAAGGGTAGCAGTTGCCAGTTTACAAAGGTCCCAGAAGTGCTTCCGGCAAAAAGCTACTTATTTCATCTCTTGAAAAACAGCTTCCGCTACTACTCAAAAACACTTTAATTTTTTCCAAAAAGCTTCGCCAAACACCTTAACTCTCTAAAAAATAACAAATACTTTTGGCTTCCCTAAAGCTTCACCTTACTACCACTTATTTTTTCAATTTCAATCTTTGTGAATAGATTAGTTTCCTTTAATCTTTTGAGTCATGGTACATAACTAACTGTCTCTTTTTTTGTTCAACTGTTGTTTTTGCAGATATATCCAAAGGAGATCTGAAGCCTAATTGGTAAAGAGAAATAGTCTATATACACTAAAGTTTATAAAAAGGGGAAAAACACAAAAACAAGATTATGTATATGTGTGCAAATGTGGTGTGTTCTGTATCAGCAATTAGTTAAATATAGATATAGTGATACAGGACAAGAACATTATGATTCAGCACCCATTGCTCTCTGCTTACGCAATTTGTACAGATATTTTGTTCTGTTTAGTGCCATTTGTGTTTCATGGATTATACAAGATAGCATTTCTTGTTTTGTCATCTATCACATGTCATCAACTTTAGATTTTTTTGATAACGCTATGTGAAAGCAGATACTAATACTTGCATTTTCTTGAACCTTGCTACGAGGAATATTTATGCATGAAGTTGCCCCTTTTTTTACGCTTCTATCTCGAAAAGCTCTTATTTTATCTAATAAGAGTGACCAAAATCCGCTTTAGGGTGAGTTTATTAGTCATGATCTTTCAAAGGTTTTATTCTTTTTATCGGTTCTTTAGGCTAACGATCCGGTAATTTGAGCTTGCAAGTATCTTATTTACATGTAAGACTCGATTCTAAATTACTTTCTCCGTTCTATTTTATGTGACACTTTTTGATTTGACACAGTGTTTAAGAAAAGAAAGAAGATTTTTGAAACTTGTGGTCTAAAATCATTCTTAGATATTTATGTAGCTAAGAATAATTTCATTAAGAGTAAAAAGAAAATTTTAAAGTTAAATTATTTTCAATTAAAATAAGATGACGTTCTTTTCGGGGTGGCCCCAAATAAATGGAAAGCACTAAATTAACCTTCTCTTCCTTTTGCATCATCCACCACTTTATCTTATCCACTCTCCACAAATTTCAACTCATAATTAAAGAAAATAAATTTTAAAAAAGTAGTATTAATTGCATAACACAAGCATGATTCACATAGAGCTATTGCTGATTCAAATGTCAAAAGGGAGGAAATAAGCTTTTAAAAAGCTATAGCTATGATTGGGTCTTTGTGGTCCAAAATAATCAAATTATCAATATCAATAACAACAATAAAAGCATAAGACTTTTTAATAGTATCGGTGAATTAGATGACCACAATGATGATATAGTGGTCTTTCGAAATCTAACAAAAGCAAAAGATCCCCTAACATAATTCGAATGAAAGTCAACTCCTGAGGCCACTCTTGCTTTGCTAGGAGAGCCCTATAATTGCAATTTGAAGTTGCCATAGCTTATAAATTAATAATACGAGGAACGACCTATGCCTGTTGAGTACCATTTGTTTGGTACTTGTACTATTCATCTGCTCCCTGCAGATCGTGGGGTGAATCCTCACTGTTGATTTTCATTCATGTAGAGTTGATCGAGATCTCGGAGATTGTGGTGAGCTCGTGGCGTCTGAAGTAGTCGATTTACATCCTGGTGCATTTAAATTAGTCTTTTTTTTGTATTCAGAGATGTATTTTGTAGTAGCCTTGTACTCTTATTTATGTATTAGAAACTCGATTACTGACTAATGCGAGATCTTGAGGCGAGTTTCTGTATATTGTTGTTCCAGATTTGTACAGGACCAACTTTCAAGTGCTTAATTACATTAATTGAGCAATTAGTAGAGTACTAAATTTGGACATTTGAGTTGGGGTGGGGGTGGGGGTTTCAAATCCCTTCCAACAAAAGGTAACTTCTTATCAAATAATTCAACTCAAAATTAAACCTCTTATTAAGAATGAATATGGTATGTATCACTCTACACATCCTTTCATAGTCCTACTTCTAGTCTTTTGGATATGTTATAAGTGGTTTCTAGAATGAATAATACAAATAGATATAAACAAAAAAATGAATAACACTAATAATAATACACATCTTAGTTGTCCAACTTGATAAAACTAATAGTAGTATTATCATGACTTAAAAAAAATATTTATCCAAAATTCAAAAATATTAGAAACAACAACTACCTTAACAATCTTCAATAATTCCAATAATTTGTTGTATAATTTCTTAGAGAAATCATTAATTAGTACTTTATTCAATTGGAAGAATCTTCTAACCACCTCTCTTGTTGTATAATTCTTTGAGAACCTTCTTTTTTGCAAGACAATTCAAAAGTTAATAGCTAGGCTGTATAGCTTTAAAGAGTGAATAATTAGTGACACCCCATTGATAAAAGGATTGCAACTTGATATATAGTGGCCCTCTAAGTAAGAAATAATATTAGGAGAGTCGGAAAATGGAATTGGATTGAATTTGGACAGTCTGAATGGATTGAGTTAAAAAGTGAGTTGTGGTTGGGTCATAGCGAGTCGCTCAATTTAATTTTTTTTATTTGTTTTTTTTATAGTTTATTTACCCGATATATTTTTTTTGTTATGATTATATTTAGCATATAAGATACAAAAAAAATTTCAAAATATATCTTGGAAGGATTTATTCTGAATTAATTTGAACTACACATCAACTTAATTTTAAGATAATTGAATTAGACGAGTCAAAATGGACGAGTTGATAAATTGACAGGTTAATTCTGAGATAGATTAGATATATCATTTTTTTTCATGGAAATAATAGTGGTAGTTACACATTTGGCCGCATGAGCAAAATATTTTATATCCACTAACCAATACACATATAAGATATGTATATTATACATCTGTCTCGGGTGGAGTTAATCAAAGATATCAAACTTTAGTCATGTTGGAAATGGAATCATCTTTGTTTAAGAAGCACTTTTATCTCTGGTGGTGATATTTTTCGACTCAAATTCAATTATAGTCAAACCCTATTATGAATATTAGACGTCAAATTAATACCCATAACATCTCCCCCCAACCCCTAAACCCATCCCCATGAATAAATAGTTAGTTGAAACGTTATGCAACTTCACACCTAAGATAACAAACTGTCATGGCACATGAAGAAATTTGGACCACTTGAAGATCAAATCTATTAGGGTTCTAGGAAGATTTTGCCTACTACTCTTGTCACTATTTCGCTTTTCGAGGTTAATTTAACTAAACTTTAAAGCTAAATTTAATATTTGAAATCTAAAATTTAGATGGTTGAAAACTATACGAAAAATGTTATAAGTTGTAATTCTTCTCATATTAATATGATGAAAAAAATACATTTTAAAATATTGATCAAAGTTCATATAATTTGACCTCGATAAATCAAAATTATGACAAGTAAAAATAAACGGAGGATGTACTTTAATAGCTCAAGGCAATTAATCTTGATCTGTGTGGCTTGTATTTGTCCTAAACATGTGGTTTGGGAAGCATACACAAATGGCTACATATTCATCTACCAAATGCTTCCTTTTTAGTTACATTAATGACAAAACCTACATCTCATTTACAAATCTTTTTATAACGGTATCGTTTGTATGAATATTTAAAAAAATATTATAGAGAATATATAATATAAAAAATGATTCTGAATGAAACTTGGCTGTTATTATAAAATATTATTATTCATCTCATTTTAGTTATTAGGATAAGGTATGTCATAATTTGTTTAAAAAATTTAATAAGAGGTGCAATTTGACTAATATAATCCTGTTAAAATAATTGTTACTTTTTGAAAATTATAGTAATTGAGTTTTTTTTTTTTACATTAATAATGACTTACTGATGGTAGAGTGGGGAAAAAGTGACTAATTGTTTCTTGATTGTTTAAATTACAATTAATTTAGAATAATTATTTTTTGTATAGATGATAGTCAAAATGAGGTGAAGAGAGTATAAATGATGATTGTTATGGAGAAGCATGATTATATTTAGGGGGGAAAATGGTCTAGTAGATATCGGATACCATATCAAAATCAATTATTTTGATACTGTGATTTCAATATTATGGTATTTGATATGCATTAAATTTAAAAGAAATTGATATTCGATATGATATTTGGTATTTAAAAAAAGAAATCAAAATATTGAATAGCGAATACCATAAGAAGTATATAGTTAAATATACAATTCATATTTATTATTATAATACTGGCAAATATATAAAATAACATTAGCACGTAATTATTCATTTAGATGTTGAAATTTTGATTACTATATCTTAACTGAAATGTTCTTTTTGTGTAATTGATTAATAAAGAGAGTTACTTGTACCTTTTAAAAAAAAAATCGTTATGCGTAAGATGCAGTATGACATAATTAAGACGCTTCTTGGAAAGTCAAAGTCATAATCTTTACCATACAAATATATATAAGTCAAAATTAAATAAACTATGATTATCGATATATCCTACCACAAAATGCCAAATTGAGCTTTGAAATACCAAATCATAACCTTACATATATGATATTTTCCTCAAATTTGCTATTTGGTTTAGAAATATTTATGTCAATAGATTGAAGAATTTTATACATGACCTTTAATCTACTTTCTTATTCTTATAACAAATTGGGTCCAAATTTAATGAACGAGAACTACATAGATATGCATAGTTATAGCAATATTTATATATATTTGTATAGTTCGTTGTATAATTTACAGTTTTTTTATAACATTTGTATATTTCGCTTTACAATTCGTGCACAATATTTGTGTATTTCGCTTAAATTTATAGTGTTTGTATATTTACATAAAAAAATAACCCAAAATCACCGAAACTATACATGATTATACAATATGGTTTGTCAAAAGTTATAGAAAGTATACACTTCTATACAATGTATATTATTTATACATGGGCTATACACAAAATATACATTATGATATACAAATATACACTGACTATACATGTCTATACAACGAGGGCTATTTTTTTGTAATTTTTTAAGTTTAGTGTCTCTCAGTATAATTTGCCCTACTTATAAAATGTGGGTGGACAAAAAGGATCCGGCCCAAAATAAAAGGAAGGTCGGACTAAATTGTTTCAAGATGGGCCTGGCCCAATAATCTCAAAGTTTTTGGAGCAAATTTCATAAATAGCAAAAACAAATAACTTAATTATGTTCCTTAGCTATAGTTTGCTTAATTATGCTCCATAGCTATAGTTTCGTTTGGGTATTTTCGTTTGTATATTTTTCTTGTCAATATACAACGGGTAAGTATATACAAATTATGTATATACAGTCATGATTTTTACATAAGTTAAATACAAATCAAATATCAACAAATTGTATACAAATAGCTAGGGTAAACATATACAAATTCTGAATTCATGCAATTAGGAATCGAATTATATAAATTCTAGCAACATTAATCATATTGTAGCTGTGCTCAATAATTAACCAAAAATATAGCTAAATTACATAATAACCATTAAACATTTGCCATTTCTCATCACTTTTCCAAATTTTTGCTCGACGGTTTGAAAATACATTTCGTAATTATAGTTATAGTAGCATATACATCATTCATGCATCATTTGTATATGTTTGTATAATTTGCTATAAAATTCGCAGTTTTTATATAATGTTTGTATATCTCGTTATACAATTCGTGCACAACGTTTGTATAATTTGCTATACAATTCGCAGTGTTTGTATATTTCGCTATATAATTTGATTCGGACATAATTTTTATATAACACACATAGTATTTGTATAAATTGCGCGACTTATACAAAACTTAAACTGTAATTATAGCCAAATATTTACCGCAAGCTATAATTAATTCAAACTATAACTATAGCATTTAAAAACATGAATAATTAATTCAAACTATAATTATAGCGTTTAAAAAAATGATTATATTGCTTTGTTGGATGCAATGAATCAAGGATTTTGTTTGTCTTTGGTTTTTGGGTTTTGAATTGATTTGAGGTTTTTTTAAAATAAATAAATAATTAAAAATGTGAAGTATTAATTTTAGTACTTATAAACACTAAGTCCAAAAAGCAAACAACAATTGACCTTGTTTCAATTTTTAATTTTTTAATAAAAACAAATTAGTTTGTGAGTCAAAATTTAGGGCTTGTGAGGCAAAAGTCCTGCTGAATAGCTAAAAATTCTGATAAATGAGTCAATACAAGTAATGATGAATTGTCATATTTTAGTACAAATTATGTTTCGTAAAATAAAGAGAAAAGTATTGAAAACACTCTTTGACTTGACATAAATTATTAGTTTCGTCTCTCAACTATTGAAAATGTTATAAACACCCCTCTGTTTGACCTATTGAACTTAAATACACCTTTAATCTTGCAACATGAATGAAATATACCCCTAAATTCTTGTGAAAGTGTTTTTAACATTTGTGGTAGATCGGGGGGAGGGGGGAGGGGAGGATATTTTAGTTTAGTTAGTCAAGTACAACGGTGTTTTTAAGGTTGTCAATAGTTAGGAAATGAAACTAATAACACGTGTCAAGTTCAGAACGTTTTAGATAATTCTCTCTAAAATAAAATTAAAAGCGTTCATAAGTATTGACGAATATACTTAGTTATTCTCACAAGACTTGTTATTCTTATAGTTCATTGATTTTTTATTTTATTGAACATTGACAAAGTTGTCTATAGAGGTGAACAAATTACCCTTTGAAAATATCACTTGCCTAATTCACTTTACGACTATCTGAGTTCAACCTAATCTGTCTATTTAATACGTCTATTCTAGAAAACTTAGTATGAACTATTTATGATGAACAATTATTACTCTCTTCGTTTCATTTTATATGACTCACTTGTGTTTTTAGTTGGTTTCCAAAAAATAATTCATTTTTATATTTAGTAATAATTTAACTTTAAAATACTCATTTTACCCTTAATGAAATAATTTATAGACATACAAATATCTCTCACTTATTTTTTACCACAAATTTCAAATTTTTTTTAAAAAAAACTCTATGTCAATTTAAATTAACTCATATAAAATGAGACAGAAAATACTTTACGTGATGATGTGGCTCGTAAATAATAAGAGGTCATCTTTAATTATTGTTTATATTTTGGGGTCAATAAGATTGAATATTATTAGTCAAATATGTACTATAAATGCAATTCAAGTTCCTCACTAATTCCTTATCATTTCAAGTGAACCAAAATAACAAGTTTCATCACCTATTCGATGTGAATTCAAATTAATAAAATTAATAAAATTTTATTTTAAATAATTAAATAAAAATATTAAAGCAATATTGATTAAAATAACATATGTGCAATAAATATGAAGTTCTTCAAATCTATTAATTATTAGAAAAATAATAATGTAATTCAAAAAATAATTATAAAAGTTAATTATAGTATGTAAATTTATAAACTATAATTTTTTGGATAGAATTTATAAATGTAATTATAATTATTGTATCATGAGAGATGATTGTATTATATTGGTATCAGCTATATCAATGAAAGAATTGTATTCGTACGATGATTGTCATACGTATCAAGTGGCTATCAGTTGTGTATCGGAGCACCTATACATCTTGCTATAAAATCTAAAATATAGTTTTATTTTATATTATTTTTTGAATTACAACTATGTCTCATAAATATAATTTAAATATTTATCATATTGTATAAAAAAAATTTGACTTTAACTTTAAATCCAAAAAAGGAAAACCTAACATAAGGGAGACTATATCATTATATCCAATAGATAGATCAAATAAAACAAATTCATTTGGTGAACATCAAAATCATTCAATAATATTCACTATCAAACAAAAGGAATACTAACAAAGATCAAACATTTAAAATGCATTTTGATGGATTTAATTTGTACATAACCAAATAAAAATCCTACCCACATATTTGAATAAATAAAATAGACTCAAAATAAAAAAATTTATAATAATATTTTTAAAATATACATAATGTATTTATGAATAAGTTTAAGGAGATTAAACATTTGTAATATATTCATACACCCTCAACGATTTATTTGAATCACACACTATAGGACTCATTCAATGGTAGAGCTTCCAATGGGATTTTCTTCATACTCAGAACTCGAACGAGAGACCTCTGATTAAGAATGGAGCAGTCTCACTACTGCACCATAAACCATTTTGATAATTCTATGTTCTTCTAATGTTCAAGGGAAAGAATATCTTAGTTTATCATTAAGTTTTAAATTCATCTCCACTTTCTATCTATCTCGATATGAAATATAATTAATACGTCCATATTTTCTATTATTTTATAATTCAAATAATAAAATATTTACTTATCATTTGTTTTCTTTTATTATTATTTGAAACTTTTTTATTATTATTTGAATTTTTTTTTTGTGACTATTTTCTTTCTTGATCAAGTCTATTTTAACTAGAAAAGGATTCTTTGTCCAAGATAAGAAAATCTTCTCCATTTAATTTTTATTATGTTTAATATTTTTTAAAATTTAATATTATTAAAATAATAATGTAATAATTAGAAAAAAAGAAAGATCAAAAGATGATTTTTTTCTAAAATTTTTTAATGAAGGGAAAAAAGTTCAAACAACATTTCTAAGTGCTTATATATTATAAACTTAGATCATCAAAAGCATGATCACTATTTTTGTTTTTTCTAGAAGTGAAAGTTTAAATTTTTTATCCTATTTAGTAGGAGAATAATAATTTTTACTATGAAGATTTAAAAATATAAAAAGACAAACATGCAAAGAAATTAAAGAAACTTAAGAAATATATATTATTATTATTATTTTGACTTTATATATAGTATAATTTTTTGATATCTCAATTTTGGGCTGATCATAAATTTTGAAGTTGATATTTGAAATTTAAAAATTGAAAATTGAAGTTTTGATATGATTTTTGGGAAGTTATGCTTGGACAATCAATATATTTGGGGGAAAAAATTAAAATTTTATGAATGGTAATCTCAAAAATTCAAAAATCGTTTGTTTGGGGGTCTTAAAAATATTTGAAGATCAAATTTCATCATATAAATAACAATAATGACATATCCAGTGAAATCTCATAAGTGGGGTCTGAGGAAAGTAGAATGTATGCAGACCTTACCATTACCTCATAGAGATAGAGAGACTATTTCCGAAAAACCCTCGTCTCGAAAATCAAGCCTCATAAGCAAAAGATACACAAACCTTATTTAGATCAAATTTCATGATCTAAATAGATATAATTTAAGATAAATTTTGAAAATATGATTTAAAATTTAATTCAACCAAATATCTTTTTAGAAAAAAAAATATCGTATCCAAAATCAAAATCAAATTATGTATAAATATGAACAAATTTCAGCATATGACTAAAGTCAAAGTCAAAATCAAAATCAAATATATATATTTAAAAAAAAAATTAAAATCTCATTCAAAATTTATGATTAATGTACTTATAGACAACACATATTCCAAAAGGCCAACCAATCCATGTGTGCAAAGATACTTCTCCTACCCTATATATATTCTCCAAGAAAAACCCATATACTCATCACTACAATATTTGTTTTTTCTCTAAAGTCCAAAATAATGGCTACTACTACTCTTGAAGAAGCTTACAAAGAAAACCCTCTTAGCCTTCAACACATTCTTCCTATAGATTTTCACTCAATCCAAGAAGTTCCAAACTCTCATTTATGGCCTAAAATCAATGATTTCCCAACTAGTTATGATGAAAAAACCCTTAATGTCCCAATAATTGATCTCTTAGCCCCTAATGTTGTAGAACTTATAGGTGATGCATGCAAAACATGGGGAATATTTCAAGTTATTAACCATGGAATTTGTTTAGAACTTTTTGATGAAGTTGAATCTCAGACAAGAAGACTTTTTGCCTTGCCTTCAGAACAGAAGGAGAAAGTCTTGAGATCGACTAGTGGTGCAACTGGCTATGGCATGGCTCGGATTGCACCCTTTTTCTCGAAGTTCATGTGGCATGAAGGGTTCACCATTATGGATTCACCACTTGATCATGCTAAGGAACTTTGGCCACACGACTATCAACATTTTTGGTACGTACATGAATTGATTTTATGTGAATGTAACGATACAAAAAATATTTATATAATTAAATAATATTCTTTATTTGTTTTGGTCTTTGTAGTGATGTGATGGAAAATTATGAAAAGAAGATGAAAGATCTATCCGTCCAACTCTGGCTGCACATCCTCAAATATTTACAACCATCTCAAGGACATTTAATTTATCCATTTGAATTTGTAGGAGCTTTACAATTAAATTCATATCCAAGTTGCCCTAACCCTAATCATGCATTAGGGTTAGCTCCTCATACAGATTCATTATTCTTAACAATACTATATCAAACTAGCAACACAAAGAGTCTTCAAATCTTGAAAAAAGACCATGGATGGACATCAATATCTCCGATTTCCAACGATGCCCTCATCGTTAACGTGGGTGATCTTCTTCATATACTCTCTAATGGTGAATTCCAATCGATTTATCATCGAGTTCTTGTGGATCAAAGTATACATAGGGTTTCTTTGGCTTATTTTTTTGGACCTCAAGTTGATGATGTAATTGTTCCGTTAGTTTCTTCTAGGGATGATGTTGATGGTGTTCATGTACCAAAGTATAGAAAGGTGAAAGTGAAAGAGTATCTTAGTCTCAAGTCTAAACATCTTGAGAAGGTGTTCTCTTTTATTAGATGTTGATGATCAAGATTTAACAGTTCAATTGATTGATGACTATCCGAACTTTTATTTTTTTGGTGAAAGTTTAACCCTGTCTTGTAATCTGCTTCTTATTCTCAAAGTACGTTGAGTAATATATCAATTAAGAGTCATGAACTAACAAGGGTTGTGGAGAAATTGATGCATGAGTATTCCATCTTTAACCAAGTCTCAAGCTCGAGCTCGAGTTTGAGTCCCTTCATGAATACAAAGACGATATTTTTGTTAGAAAATATTTTACTCTCAATGTGAGACTTTCTAATACGTGTGTGAATTCAAACTTAATCGTGCTCAAATATAGATAGATACTAGATACCAAATACTCAATGCAAAACCAAAATAAAATACTAAAATTTAGGAGGATGAAAACGAAAATTAAATTAATAGTAAATAAATACATCAAGGAATTTACTCATTTCCAACTTGACATACTTTTTAATTTACGGCAACTTTCGAGAAAGACAAAATAAAAATAAAATAAAAATAAAAATGTGGAATTGCGTAATTAAATTGAATTATCACTTGTCTAATCACGTCTAATAAGTCCAAGAAAAAAAGGACACTTCTGGCCTAGTCTTAGGTAGCTAGTTTATATTAAATGAATTTGTAATGCACATTACAAAAAATACTTAACCAATTAATTTAAATGATATTTTTTATATTTATTTTAAATAATACAATTTATCTCGTAAAAAATATATACCGTTACTAAAGATAAAGATGACAAAAATTTGAATCACACACACTGTGAGGTTTATTCGAAAGTGTGACACTTTCCACAAGATTTTTTTTATATCTAAAATTTGAATTCAATATCTCTAATTAAGTGAAACTGTTCCTCCGCTGTACCACAAATGTCGATAATTATTTTATTTTTTATTGGAAAAACAAAGAAATTGAAAAGTTAATGGATGAGACAAAAAAGATCTAGTACTAGTTCAATAATTCCAAAAATGCTAAAGCTTCCAAATCCCTCCACCCACCCACCCCAAAAAAAACCAATCACCAACTCTAAGAAAAAATATTATATTAAAAAAACATTTAATGGGTGTGTAATAATAAAATAAAAAATATATTTTTAAAAAATAAATAATTCTTATTATCAAATCGCTTCTTGATTTTAATGTGCTTCGCTCTTTTTTCTTTTCAAGAAATAAATATCTTCTTTCACGTCGATTAAGATATGAGTTATTTTTTACTTCGATTTCATATTGTATACACTTCGATTAAATTTGAAATATAACTTCACATTTGGTAGATTATTTTTATGCCTTGGTATACATGTGGTATAACAATTTGAGATTAATAATCATGGGATTACACATTAAATTGACATATTTTTTTAAAATTATTTTCACATAAAATCACTTAAACAATTGAGGTTAAAATTTAAAATAAAAATTTACCTCATTTTATAGGTGTATGTTATATTGTTTAATTTAATAAATAAAATATCTATTATTAATCAACTTTGTTATTTAGAGATATCAATATGGGTTACTATGGGTTGGAGGCCAATTCAGCCCAAAAATAGATAAAATTTGAAAGGAAATTTTTCGTAAATAGTTTAGGTTTGAAATTTAATATGGTCAAATAGTTATATTTTACATAATTACATGGCATAATCTCGGCTATGTGACCTAGAGGGGAGGAGAGAGGCGAGCGAGATCTAGAGAGGGAGGACAGAGATGAATCGTATATGTATACTTGTCAAATTGTATGTGTATATTTGTCAAATAATTATATATGTGTAACTAATATACATATGTATTTGTATATTTGGCAAGCGAGATTATGAGAGGGATGGAGAGAGGCGAATTATATATGTATATATGTCGAATTAACTATGTATATCTGTCAAAATAATTGTATATATACGGTTGGTATACATATGTAATTGTATATTTGACAAGAAGTTGCAGAGAGAGAGAGAGGAGAGAAGCCAGAGAGAGGGAGAGAGGAGAGAAAATATAACAACAAAACCCTAAGTATAGCAATAAAATCCTAACTATAGCCATAAATTGTAATTTTTTCAAACTATAGTGGTATAATGTAAATACATATCATATGTTTGCCTAGTTACGTAATTTTTCCAATTTGAAATTGGGACGATTATGCCACATAGCCCTTCGATAAATTTATTTATTAAAAATAGCTTTATTTTTTTGGCCAATTAAAAAATTTCAACAAATAATTTTTTTTTAAAAAGAAAAGATTTTTTTAATTATTTTGAAGCCATCTATACTACACTCTTTCTTCTTCTTTGGGTGCTTATGCTTCTTTTTGGTATGTTGCTTCTTATTCTATGTTTAGTACATTTCTTTTTAAAATTGGACGTATCATAAATCTGAATCATTTTAAGTAAATTATATATCAAAAAACTTAAAATATCGAGAGAATTTTATATCTTAAATTTAGGATTATTGAAAAGTGACTTTGAGTTGATCAAGATTGAATATTCATGTGTAATTTCATGTATAACAAGTATACACTTTCTGTATAATTAAGCTATATTCAATATTTTGAGTGTATCATAATGTATTGTCTGTGCTGACTGTGCATATCTCATATATAGGTAAGCTATATTGTATAGTCAATATATAATTTCAATGATTTTTGGTAAGCTATATTATATATTTAATGTATATTTTCTACGACTTTTGAGTATTTTATATAAATAAAAATATAATTATTTTTGTTGTAAACTAATTAATTTATTGGACATTTTTAAAACTATCCCTTTGAAATTTTAGTAGGTTATGTCGTCATTATTTTATTTCAAAATAATTACTTATTCAACAATCAAACAATGTCTCAAGGATATAAATATTATTAACAAATGCCAACTTCTTGTTTTTTTTAATGAATACATTATGCGGAGAAGTAAAAATATATTAGTTAAATTAATTAACATAGCTATAATTTGATTAAATTATCATCTGTCATTAACTTACAGACATAACTACGTGATCCACATGCAAAATTTGTATAATTAAACTCCCAATTGTATAAATTCAGAATTTATATAATTCAGCTTCTGATTGTATAAATCCAAAATTTTCCTAATTATATATGTAAAAGGAACTATTACGCGAATAAATAAATATATACTAGTTAATTAGCTAACATAATCATAGTTTGAATTAATTATGGCTAGCAACAAACATCTAGTTGTAATTACAGTTTGAATTTTGTATAATTCGCGTGATTTATACAAATGTTGTGCGCTTATAAAATTGTATATCAAAATATACAAACGTTGTGAATTGTATAACGAAATATATAAACGTTATGCACGAATTATATAGCAAAATATACAAACGTTGTACGAAAAACTGCAAATTGTATGACGAATAATACAAACGTTGTTATAACTATAGTTACGAAATGTAATTACCCAAACTATAGCTATGAAGCATATTAAATGTATACAAATATTGCGCGAGTTGTATATGCTCATCCTAACTTGTATATAATTATCATGTTGATATATATTCCAAATGTACTGATACAAAATTAGTATATACTTACTTGTTTGTATATTAATATCGAATTACACAAGCAAATTTGTATATTAGCAGTGAATTATATAAAAAAAATACCCATAGCAATAAAACATAATTACGCAAACTATAGTTAAGATTTAAGAAATATAATTAAAATACTCATTAGTAGCTGTTTATAAATATTCTTTTTTTTTTCTTTTTGCAATTATCTTAAGCTTTGCCGACACACTTTTTATTAAATTTTATTTATGATAATTAATTACAAATTAATCATTAGATTAAGGAATAATCTAACAGGTCATATAAACAAAACAACAGAGAGAATTTTTTCTATAATCTCTAAAATTTACTATATTCTAAAAATTGTGCTTGGCAAATAATATATAATTATTAAACAAAGAACGATTTTTTCGATAAATAATATAATACGATATGCATGTCAAAATCATCAGGAGCAAAATTAGAAGTTTAAGAATAAATTCATTCGAACTCAATTAACTTTTACTTAAATAATTTATTTATATTTAAAAAACTTATCATATATATATAAATATCAAATTTAAAATTCAATTAGCATTTGAAATAAACTTTTTACAATGATTAGGAGATGATGAAAGATGACAAAAATAAAGTACCCAACTCATCAAAGATATATTTAAAGTGAGTTCAATCAAATTAATTATTTTTAATTCAAATTTAATAATAAGAATATTTAAAAGAGTAATTAAATATGTCACTAAATTTATTCTTCTAAATTTATAAATTATGAATTTCCATGTCACTCCATATAATTAATTAAAGGAATAAAATAATAATGTGGCACCTCATAACTTTTGACAAGAAAAAAAAGATTTTTTGTCGTACATCGATCAATTTCGCAATATTCAAATGCTCACCGCAAGATGAACTAGATTGGAAATATCATCGTCTTGCTTAACATTTAATTATCAGTTTGAACTTCAACTCGATGTGTGCCAAATAATGAAAAACAATAACAATAAAGTCTTAACGTCAAATACATTGGATCGATTACACAAATTTTGAATAGTAATATATTTTCATTATTTCATATTTATAAAATTGATTAGGTTTAACAAATATACCCAACTCATTACTAAAAAACAATTAAAGGCATGAACAAGATAATAATTAAATAATTTTTTAATTATTATATTTTTTTTCACAAAGAATTTTGTTTTACTTACCTTACCCAACTACTTCTTCAAGGTGTTATACACATGCAATATGCTTATTCCAAATACCCAATTTTGACCATAAATGGGTTGTGATGCAGTGGTGAGACTGCTTCACTCTTAATCAGAGGTCTCAGATTTGAGCTCTGAGTATGAAAAAAATCCTGTTGGGAGCCTCCCGAATGGCCTTGCAGAGCGCGATCCAAATTTAGTCGGGACTCTACGGGCTCCGGACACCGGGTGGGAAACCAAATTTCGAATGGACCCTGCAGAGCGCGATTCAAATTTAGTCGGGACTCTACGGGCTCTGGACACCGGGTGGGAAATCAAACCCCCTCCCGCCCAAAAAAAAGCGAAAGAGCTAGAAGTCAATAAACACCTCTTTGATTTTCTCACTATCTATATTATATAATTATTCAAAATATCTAATCTGATACATCATTAAATGATGTGGCGCAATGAATCATAATAAAAATTCTCGAATGATTTCTGCTTGACTCTGATGTAATCGTATTTTAACACTGATATAACCATCGAAAGATAATGATATCTTCATTTGAACTTTTTGAAGACAACTAACCACCATAACTTCTTTTTCCCTCACAACAAGGCAAACAAAAATAAATGAAATTTCAAAAATATTTTTTATTAAATAAATTAAAATTTATAAAAGTGGGGGTATTTTAGTAATTATACATAACATCCATTGGAATTCTGATAACGTACCCTTCAAGTGAAGAAAACATCAAAAGAGAAGCTGTGTGTTAGTTGCATTAAACATACCCCACACTCATCACTATTTTTTTCCCATTTAATTTCGTTTTATCGGTATTAAAGTTTGATTAATTTTAATTTATTTAATGAAGTATTATTAATTTAAATTTATGTAACCTAAATAAAATTGAATACGAGACCTCGAATTAACGACGAAGATGTCTTATCCATTGCATTCTGATTTTTTTTTATTTGGTTTTGCCCCACACTCGTGACTTGCCCTATCAATTATCTAATTCTGAAAATAACAAAATGAGCAAATGAGCCCTTAAAGTTTTTTTTTATGTTCTTTTTGGTCCCTTATTCTTCCCATAAGTAACATTTTTAGCTTCCAATTTCTCCTCTCTCTATCTTTTGATCTTCATATGATATCCCGTTTTGATTTCTCTCTCTAATTTTTACCTACCGTTTTTTTGTTCGCTGCAAATTGCAGTTTCGTTAAGCTGTTTGCTTGATTTTTTCTGTGAATTTTTCAAGTGATTTTTTGCATCTGGGTTTTGGCATTGTTGTGGTTGTTGAAGTAGTTCATGAGGATGTGTGTATGATGATTGTGAAATGCTGTTTTTGTTTGTTGAAATTTGAGGGAAAATCTGGGGGTTTGAGGGGTTTTTGGTGATTTTTTCAGTTGATGGGTTGAGGGTTTTTTAGGTTTTTGAAGTATGAATAGAAGTTTTAGGGCGGAGGAATCGGCGTTGAGGGAGTTGCAGCAGCAAATGGGGAGCTTTAGGAACTCGGTAATGAAGGAGAAGGAAGAGGAGCTAGGTTTATTTCTCGAAATGCGAAGAAGGGAGAAGGAAAGAAATGATCTTCTCCTTTTTCAGAACGGCGATGAATTTGATGCTCCGCTTGGTGAGAAAACTAATTTATGCTTTTTTTTTTTGTGTGTTTCATATGTTGTCTTCATTATTAGTTTTGGTTTGAGATTATGGTGTTATTTTGCATTTGCTTTGATATAATTAGTTGATTTTATGGTCATTAAAAGATGTTTATGTATCTGGGTACTGTATAGCTATGTTGCTCGGACTCTTCAAAATGTTGTCAGCAGTGTGTGTTAGATTCTTGAGAAGTAGTGTATTTTTGGAGAATCTGATGTGAATGCTTGCAACTTAGCTGTAGAGGCATAAGAATGCTACAGTATGTTCGATTTGTGGTAAATTTGGGGTTTCCATTGAAAATTTCTTCATAAGATAAGCTCATTAAGTGTAATTTTTTTTGCAAATTCTTTGTCCTGTGTAGAATCAAGAGCAGGCAGTTCGCCTATATTCAATATTGGATCAACCACTAATGTGAGGAAGAATGGTGCTGATGATTTCCTCAATGCTGACAATGACAAAAATGATTATGAGTGGTAATTTCCTTTAATCTTACTGTCTTCTCGAGCATGTACTGTCATACTGATGCCGACTCTTCTTCTTCCGTTAATTATGTTTTTTAGCTGGTTAGGTTGAACTGTCATAAATTCCTCCTTCAAGTGAAATGTCTATGTCATGTCATGTCTTTGTGTTCTATTTCATCTTTTTATTGTTCTTTATGGGTAAAACATTGATAGCTTCTACAGTTCTTTTTGGTTAAAGCAATGATAGCTTGTACAATATTATCATACATGTTACTATGTTAGCTCAAATAATCTTCTACAGACAGGGTTGTGATTTTCTGAATAGACATAATGTTCAATATCAGAGACTCACCCTAAGTAGTAGTGTAGTATACAGAAAACACAAAATTGTGAAAATGAGGGAACAAAAAATAGGCCCATTCCATCTTAAATCATTAGGCTGGTTATTCGAGCTCCTAAGGGGGAAGAAGTGGATAAATTATTGTTTCCCCTCAGGGAGCGGTGGAGTTTAAGAAAGGTAACATTAAGAAGTTACTCATCAAATATATGGAGTATGCTTCCTTAATGTGACAGTGACAGATTCAAGTTATTAAATTTCATAATCAAGATTCAAAAACAACTACAATAGATTGCAATGCAAAGAAATGTAAAGCACCATGTTAAATGTCTAGATCCTATACAACATTTCTCCTCTCTGCCTTTGATTTAGGACATTCGTGAACAAAAGGGATTTGAATTTTGTCTTCTCACAGGTCTCTTTTACAGAAGAACGGATTTATTTATTTTACTCATTGCTTTGTACATTGTCGGAGGAAAAAACAGTTTAGCTAAATATTGTGTTGGCGTCCAATAAATTGACACGAGAGTCCAAATTTAGAAGTTATTAGAAATAGAACTTCGTTAGAGAATGTATCTTTCAATATTTGACTACGATTCATAAAATTTGGTCTCCATGCTTCTAGGAAATACTAAGATATACAGGTAAACTTAAGATGAACTCTCAAAGTAAGAAGTTGAGGATGAATAAACTTTTGGTGATGGACATTCTAATTTGGTGGCAATAACAAGTACGCCCTCCTTCCCCCCAAAAATGGCTTGGTTCGGAGTCCATGAGACCACTTGTCTAATTTTTGTGTGAATTCAGACATCGAATTTTTAATAGTTTAGAAGTTGAATTTACATATTTGGAAACTACATAAAGGTAATACAAACCACAAGTGTTTGTAGCTTAAATCAAGAAAATATTCAAATGCCCTCTCAGCCTATATATGGATTTCCAACTACACACTTCAATTTCACAGGGGTTTATCACCCCTTGGACTGGTTAAAGCTGAAATTACTACCTCCCTAAACGCTTACCTAGCAAAGTGAGTGCATTTCATTCTCTTTGAGAACAGCGCCAAAAAACTAATATTAAAACTTTATTTTTAATATTTTTTTCATAAATATATGTATTTTTAATTAATTTTTTCCTTATTTATTTTCTCTCTTCTCCATAGCAACATTGACCAAATCTCTCCACCACTCCCCATCTCTAAGCCACCGCTGCCACCATCTCCACTGGATTCACAATTGTTGATTCCAAACAAGTTTACAAACCCATGTAAAAACTTGCAAAACCCATCAAATCCACTACAGATAAAATCACATGTATGTTTATCACCTGGGAAGGCTTTGAATCAGATTTGAAAAAAATCAAAGTGGGTTCACATCAAATCCAATTGAACCCCCCAAAAAGAAAAACATCTTTTTACTAATAGATCCTTCGATCAATTAACACATCTCAGATCGGCATGTTATCAATCTCATTAATTGTTCAATTACGAGTGAATCCGCCTTTTCCTCTTCAAAATTCTCACCGCCACCATCAACGATGATGACGTGGAACACATCGTCGGCTCCTCCTCATCTTCCCTGAGAAGAAAGTGCTCGTCTCTGGTAACCTTCATTAATGGCAACACCACTGGCTCCGTCCATCGTCGCTCTTCCCTTCCCTCTCATTTTCTTATAGTTTGTTTTCTGGGTTCTCCAAGGAGCAAAGCTCGAATATCTCTCAACGAGCTCTGTCATCACTATTCCACGTGTCAAACGCGTGAAAAATTCACAGGTCAACATAGTTGTGGTTGTGGCTTTTTAAGGGTGTAATGATTTCAGTTTTAAACAGTTCAGGGGGTGATAGGCCTCCTGTAAAGTTGAAGTGTGTATTTGGAAATTCAGATATAGGTTTGGGGGGCTTTTGACTATTTTCTCAGTTTAAATAATTAAAGCTTATTTAACGAATCATAGTCAAAGGAAAAGCAGTTTGACTTCCAAAATGGTAGTGACAAAATCCAGAAATTGGTGACAGCAACTGAGGGTCCATTGAGCGCAGCTAAGCTAGAGTAAGGAAAAACCAGAGAGTGGGGGAGAAATGTAACTGCTTTAAATTAACAATTCTTACTGCTCTTACAAACTGTACTAATAACAAACATCTGCAAATTAACACCTACGTAACAAGCTAACTGACAATTAAACAAACTTGTTAACTTAAGCACCACGCTGCAGTATTTACATCACAGTCTTCAGTCATGCTACGTCACAGCTCTGCAGTTCAGACTTTCCTCTACTTACATTCCTTCAAAGGTAATCGTGTCAAACTTTTTGGGACAGAAGGGCATTTAATGATTGATGTTCATTCAGGCATCACGAATAGCAAGAGAAGATGTTCAGTATATAGAGCTCATTTTTACTTATATTTTGAAGTTCAACTAATGAATTCCGTATATCAAAATGTTGATGCAAACAAGTAAAGTAGTGGGTGCTATAACCCCATGCAATCAATCTCAATTTTTTTTAAAAAAAAAAGAAAAGAAGAAGAAGAAGAAGCTAAAAAGCCCAAAATAGAAGAGAAAGGCTTCTCAAGACCTCTGATATTGGATGATCCTTTGCCGCACTTATACAACATTCAGTATCAAAAGAGTATCTGCTTATGTCATTATATCTGTATGTTTAGGTCTCATGTACTTTTATATTTCAGGCTTCTAACACCTCCCAGTACTCCTCTTTTTCCTTCACTTGAGATGGAGTCGGAAAAATCAATGATGAGTCAGCTGGGAACTGCTAAAGCTCGTCCAACTACATTGAGATCAAGAGTAAGAATATACTATAACTTTTCTTACTCCATGATTGCTGAAATAATGCATTTTCTGTAATTATGTTGATTATTATATATGATAATATGCTTAATACATGAAATGTTATCTTCATGAGTTCAAATTATTTTCGCTACACGTCCAGCCAGTAGAAGGGATGTAGAGATGGGCCAGAAGCATAATAAAAGGAAATTTTCTATTTTCCGGTAGAAAGGACCTTGCAGGTCTTTTAGTTCAAAACACACATGGTGGCTCCGTTGTCCAGTCAAATGCTGTTAGCAACAAAATCATCTTTGTTGATATATCACAGTTATCTTAATGAATTTCTTAAAGCAAAAAATATGATATACTCGTGCATTTCCTTTTTGAAGTTTCTCATGAGCATGTGGAATTACCATCGCTCAATCCTTCAGTTAGTGCAGTTCTTTGTTATATATATTTACAACATAATCCGGAGACAACCTATTTTCGTCACCATCTAGACATTCTCAAAAGAAATGAGACTATACCTTCTTGAAAGGACAAATTTCTCAGGCAAGGAGGATTCTTGCTGGTAATAAATGATTTAACTGATTAACTTTATCTCCTTATCAAAGAACAGCAGCCACAGTATTTTGCTCTGGAAAATGACTAAGCAGCAGCTGCGGTGGTCATTGTCATTGTCGGTATCTCGGTTAACTGAAATACTGATATCTTAAAACCAAAAACCAAACTTTTGAAAAAATAAAACTGAAAGCAGTCCGAAGAACCAAAACTGAAGAACTGAATTAATTCGGTTTGGACCTATTTTTTCAGGTTTAATGCCCACTCCTAATCTCCTGCCCAAGTTAAAAATTAGGAATTTCAGATGGAATGTTGGGGGTTCCAGCTAGGCAGTCTTAACTTGAATTTATTGGGAATCATGGACTGATTTTACTATTCAACTTGTTAATCTGGATGCAGTTAGCAAATCCTCAGCCCGAGTCCTCTGGTAGAAGCAATTTAGCATCTAGACAGCCTGCTTCCGCTGCCGGATTAAATACTTCAAGTTCAGGTCTTCGAAGACCATCTTCATCCGGTGGATCAAGACCTTCAACTCCAACTGGGCGACCCACATTAAGTGCAACATCCTCCTTGACATCATCAACTAGACGCACATCTACTACAACATCCAAAGCAATGACTTCCACTGCAACTTCTAAAACAATGTCGACCACAACCACGTCTCGGCCAGCAAGGTCTTCAACACCAACTTCTCGTTCCACCTTGCCTTCTGCTAAGTCCACGGTTCCTACAAGATCTTCAACACCTACAGCCAGGTCTAGTGCAAGGTCCTCGACACCAACCAGAAACTCCTCAACACTCACAACCAGGGCATCCGTTCCTGGATCAAAGTCCACATCAAGGGCAGCAACTCCAACACGTCGGCCTACTTCAGTGTCCAGTACAGCTAATGCTACTGCTCCTTCCATTAAATCTCCGTCTTTAGTTGCACCAGCAACCACTACGTCAAGAAATCCTGGAGCCTCACGTCCTAGTTCTCCAACTGTAAAACCCAGACCATGGAAGCCTTCAGATATCCCAGGGCTCTCCTATGATGCTCCACCCAATCTACGGACATCACTATCTGACAGGCCAACTTCAGTGACAAGGGGTAGACCTGGAGCACCAAGTGCTAGATCTTCATCCATTGAGCCAGTGTCAAATGGAAGGATTAGACGGCAATCTTGCTCTCCATCTAGAGGACGTCCTCCTAATGGTGTTGTGCGTAGCAGTGGGAGCTCTGTTCCCATTCCAGCTATGAGTCGATTACATGCTAAAGCTAATGATAATGTAAGCCCCGGTATGGTTGGAACTAAGATGGTTGAAAGGGTAGTAAATATGCGGAAGCTGGCTCCTCCTGCAAAGCAAGATAACAAACATTCTCCCCGTAATAACTTATATGCGCACTCTTCATCACCTGACAGTTCAGGTTTTGGAAGGACATTGTCAAAGAAATCCTTGGATATGGCTATGAGGCATATGGTATGTATATTTCTTTTCATGCTGCTATTCAGGCTAAGATAATACTTAAAATTCACTTGGATAGGCTTTTGAGAGTATGGTCATGAATGTTCTCTATGCAGCATTTTAGAAATTGTCATCCTTGTGTTAATGCAACATGTTGCTCTTCAGATGAAGACTTTCCTTTTTGGGATAAGTTTCTGTTGCTTAAAGGCATGCATAGCCTTTTAAACTTTTTTAAGAGCCTTTTTTACCATAGGCAGTTTTCACTTTTTAAGAGCCCATTTGGACATAGAATTGTCACTATTTTTCGGAATCTTCCAGGATTCGAAAAATTCCAAAAGGCTGTTTTCACAATTTCACTCCAAATCACTCACAAAAATTCAGAACAACTCCAATTTGTATTCATGTCCAAACACAACTCCAATTTCCAATTACCATTTTAAACTTGAAAAGAAATACTCCCTTTGTTTCAACTTTTTGTCTGATTTTGACTTGGCACAATGTTTATGAAAGTAAAGAAGCCCTTTGAATCTTGTGGTCTTAAATTTAAGATATATGGAATGTGCCAAAATGCCCTTTAATCTTGTAGCCGTAGACATATCGTGTGAAAAGTTAAAATAAAAAGTTGCCAAAAAGGGAAAGACATTCTTTTTGAAACGAACTAAAAAGGAAAGTAAGGCAATGCCTACTAAAAGTATAAAATATGTTCTCTTGGTTTTGTCAGAGCTTCTTTGTCATCCTTCTTGTTTGTTATTTTTACTTCAAGGTTCTGCTTAATTGAAAACATTCCTCTCACACAGGATATAAGGCGAAGCATCTCAGGAAATCTCCGGCCATCAATGACTAATATTCCAGCATCCTCCATGTACAGTGTAAGATCAGGACCTAACAGAAACAGGACAGTGAGTGTATCTGACTCCCCACTTGCTACAAGCAGCAATGCTAGTTCTGAAGTGAGTGTCAATAACAATACGATGTGTCTTGATGGAAGTGAAGCTGATGATGCAATTAGCGGTGTCAAAGGCACTCGATCTCCTGCCAATATGCATGGAAGGTAATGATTGCCCTTTGCTGGTGCAAGATTATAAAATTATAGTTTTGATTCAGTGCCGGAATGAGAGTTTTGGCACTTGAACTATGATTGTTTCCTGGGAAGAATTGATGCATATGGTCTCCCACTCTCCCTCGTTATGTAAAGATTAATGCACAGTTAGCTATGAAATTTGAAGTCAACCTATTCTCATAAGTTATGTTGTGTGCTTAGAACCATTTTTTCTTTTTTGCAAACAGAAATGCTAGTTCTGAAGTGAGTATATGATTCCCAAGTTGCTACAAGCAGTAATTTCCCTCATTCTTGTTCCTACATGCAGATTATAACCGCTCTCGTTTGACCCTAGATTTTCAAGTTGAAATTTGAGCTATTGAAGCTACATTTGGACATGCATTTTACGTTGTTGAAATGAGTAAAGTCTATTGTCGAAATTCGTATTTTACTTCAAAATACACCATTACGATTTATAGTATTTTTAAACTAGTATGACTTGACATCGGCAGAATGCTACCTTCAATACCACCTATTATACGGCTTTCAAACTTCATTTCTTCTGTGATCGTTTATATTAGAATGGATTAAATTTGAATCGAAGCACTATAATTTGGAAAATACATTGGATAATGGTTACCCTTAATAATAAGGATAAAATAGAGATTAAAGTAGAATGTTTTAATTAATTAAATAAAATAAAATAATTATTTTAAATATATTTAACGACGATACAAATTACAATCGTAAATTCGGGAAAAAATAATAATAATAGGAGTAAAACAAATAACCTGTCTAGTGTTCAAAATTTCTCTCTTTTCTTCGATCCCATCACCCATGGCCAGTCTATGGCGAGCAGTGATGGGCGACAACGCAACTCCATCGATCGACGACTATGAGGGAGTCGAATTCTGGTTAAACCCTGAACGAACCGGCTGGCTCACCAAGCAAGGCGAGTACATAAAAACTTGGCGTCGCCGGTGGTTCGTGTTGAAGCAGGGGAAGTTATTCTGGTTCAAGGAAGCGAATATCACCAGAGGATCGAAACCGCGCGGCGTTATTCCGGTGGCAAGTTGCCTTACGGTAAAAGGAGCTGAAGATGTTCTCAATAAACAATTCGCTTTTGAGCTTTCAACTCGGTCAGATACTATGTACTTCATCGCTGATTCGGAGAAGGAGAAGGAGGATTGGATCAATTCGATCGGACGGTCTATAGTGCAGCATTCGAGATCTGTTACTCGTGATGAAATTCTCGATTATGATAGCCGGAAATAAATATTTGCCTAACCTAATTATGGTACGTGTATCTTTTTGGGAAATTTACTATTTTCTTCATGTCTCGTCGGTGTCTAGTGTGAATTGAGTATATAATTTCTGGAATTTGAAGCTGTAAGTACTCTGTTTGAGTCATTGTTGAATTATGAATGTTGTAAATTTGCTGTATTTTGTGAGTTGAAGTTTCCCCTTTGCATTTCTGATTTGATGGCACTTTAGAGGTATATAACAGTTTGCTTGGATGGTTGCTATCTATTTCATAATGTATTGTATTGATTTTATTGTTGTGATGAATACAACGTTTAGATAGATTGTGTCATTTTTTGTAGTTATATAATGGCATACATGAGCAATTTGAAGGATAAACCTATGAGAAGAGTAGGGTATGAGATAGAGCTATTATAAACAGGTAGGGCTAAAGGATAACATATGATTTGTAGATAATAAGCAAAGATTAAATGAGCAGGAAAGATAAGATAACATTATGAGACTTTTTGTCGTTAAGTAGTAACAATGGATTTAGCGATCAAAACAAACATTGTATTATTGACAATACAATTAGGTAACAACCATCCACACAAGTTGTAAGTAACAATTCAGATTTCATGGAGGCTTTGCTTTTTCACTTGTTAGGTATATTGACTATTGACACTATTACAACAGAAGAAATGCAATTAAGAATATCTAAAGAGGAAATGATATGCGATCAGCAAATCTCCTTCAATCCTTTCGTTTCAAAGTTCAGTAATAGAGGAATATGTGACATCATTATGGAATGAAATTAGAGTGATGGTGGATACAAGAAAACTAGATTCTCTAATTTATTTCTTAGAATAGGAAACTCGGGGGTTGCGACCGTCCCATGAAGTTTCTATTTGCTATCTAGTTATATTTGCTCTTGCATTCTTGAGCTACTCCATGATGTTGCTCTTTTTTACTCAACATGTCCCAATAATTATCTCTTAACAGTCTCCTGCAAGATTACATCATGATTTACTAGCATTTGAGATGACCTTCCCTCATTAGCTTTTTATTTTTTGATTAACGAGAAATCCCTGAGGGCAAATGGCGCACAGTTCAAAGTTTGGGGATAGTGGGCACGCTCCTCTAGCTTTCTCCTTATAACTACCATGCTTTTGTCTGGAGCAGGATTAGAACTCATGACGTGTGCCTAACACAGATCACACGCTGCACATACCACCAGACCAAAGCCCTCAGGGCGCTTCCCTCATTATTTAATCTTTCGTTTTTCTCTTTTGTGGATTCTAACTTGTATAAGTGTATCTTTTTATTCCTATTTCACACAAATCAAATGGATTTCAACTTGTATAAATGCATCTTTTTAAACTTTATCCTACCAAATTGTGGTAATCTTGGTGGAATCTAAGAGACTTGAGACATCTTAACTTCCAAGGGTAGCACTTGCTCATTCAGCTCTGTGGTGATATATTTATTTGGGTAATTTATAGAAGCTCGTTTGGATTGATCATGTGAATTTGGATCCATGTTCTTTTGTAGTTGAGGGTTAACCTTCATTGGCACATCCCTCATTGTCATGTGCCATAAGCATTTTCCTTTTGGCAGTGCTTTCCATTACAGTCAGATTGATGCTGCTTTTTTCCCATCCTTAATGTTTCAGTGTGCAGCACTTGGGTAGGTTGGCTGGTTATGACTTCGGAACGCTAAAGCTTTTCTTTACATATGCATTCAGAGTTGGATTATGTTGTGGAGATGATTTTAGGTAGCTCTCCCTCTAATTATCATCATGAATAACTCTGGAGTGTTGTATAATAGAAGAAGAAAAATCCTGAGTTTCATTAACAATAGTGTCTCATGATACTACAAGATATTGCATGACATGACCATAAAGATATCTATTTACTTTCTCTCATGGAATTAAAGAACTGCTGGCTATTTGGAATGAAATATGCTACAGATGAGAGCCATTTAATACCTAGAGATTTTGTTTTTTGGCTAAGATTTCTCAGGCAGGCTCATATCTGCGTACTTGCCAAGTTAGATATTTCAGTCTATGTAGTTTCCGATGTTGCCTTATAACTGAAACTGATCAGGGAAATAGAATTTCTCTTCCACCTTCTTTCTTTTGTCAATTTCAACATCTTGATTTAGTTTCATTAGGAGTCTCTGCAATTATTCTTTCAAGAAGTTGTTTTTCAGTTAGCCCTGGAGCTTGGCTCAAGTGGCAAAGGTTGAGGGAGTTGTGACTTAGATCAGAAGTTCAAGCCCTGCACCATGCCAACTAAGCCCTGGTGGGCCCATTATTCCCAAGTTTCCAAGGCTGTGATTGGTCTCAAAGGTTGGACCCAGAAGGACATGTAGTTTTGTTAAGATATAAATGTGCTTAATATACCAAAATCAAGCAGTATATTCTACCAAACACACGAACATTTTAACGTAAAACCTTCAGCTTCAAGCAAACTAGAAATGTCAGTCGAACGATAAACTTAATAGAGAGAAACTTTTTGGTAACTCAATGAAATAAACAAGTAGTAGAATATTAGAGCTACATAAAAATACAAATTGCTGATGATGAACTTTGGTCCTCCAAGAAAACTAGGGTTCAAGAATCTCAATTTTAACCACTTGGCCATCATCAAATGGATCTCTCTTTGGTGCTGCTGGTGGTGCTGCAACCCTAGGTGGACCTCTTCCCTTCTTCTTGTCCTTTGGCCTTGCCTAAACCAATTCATAAAGTCAATATTACTTCAAAATAGCAATAAAAAAATATTGAAACAACTATTGTCCGCGAAAGCAAGAGATTTGCCTTCTGGGCTTCTCTAGTACGGGTGCAGTTTGATTGATTAAAGTTTTGGAACTTGGCAACTTTCACAGTAGTAGTTTATTGATAAAAGGACAAACATGAACCATTATGTTCGAGTCGAGGGTAGGTTTAAAATAGTCTCTTAAGTATGCACCGACCAGTTTTAGTCAAATCAATACTTTTAGTCTCCATCAATATTTTTCTTTTTGATAACAAGGGGAGCCACCCTTTGAGTGCGCAAAGGATAAATCACGAATAACCCACACTAGACAAGTTCGGTGCGACTAGCTTGACCCAGAAAGCGTTCCCTTGCTTCCTCTATAATACTTAATACTAATTAATGCATATTTTTACCCTATTAAATCACTTATGGTAAATTCATATGGTTTAGGGTAAATATTGACAGGTATTTTCCATCTAAAAGACAAAAAAAATAAATTGAAATTAGGTAATTATGATCTATCATATTATATTGAATAATTTGTGTTCATTATTTATTCCAATTTCAAAATTTTAAAAACTATTTATTCTCTTTCTTTAAAAAAAGAGAGGCATGAATACACTAAACACCTTTATAATATGACTCAATTTCAAATACACCTCCTATATTTTATTTAAAGCGGTGCACCAAATGGAACTACTCATCTCTTAATTAAAGGTCTCGATTTGAGTCTTAGTATAAAAAAAATTTGTTAAGGAGCACTTCCCTCTAAATAAGATTCTACTCGATGTGAATTGTTGGTTGCATTTTAATATTATTGCGCCTCAGCCGGAAGAATTTTGATTTCTTCATTTTACTTTTCGATTGCTATTTGTAATTTTTTGTAATTTCACTATCATAAATCTAGATTAATTAGACTTTAATGTGAATATTATTCGCCGAACAAAAAGCAAAATAAAAAATTATAGTTTAGTGTAGGTAGTTTTCGTTATAAGTTGTCTGTGAGATTTCGATTTCCCATCTTTTAATCCGCGAAAAATATATGGGATATATCTGAAACTAAGACATATTACAGGGTGTTACCCTACAATAAACCAAAAAAAGATAAGGAAAGGGGAAATCTCACATTGCCATAGGAGTGATTGAATCGCTTGCCCTTCGCCGTCTTCTTATCGCCTCTGCCGCAGTAAACTGAAATCAAATCCATTCACACAAAAAAAATCATTTCAAATTTCTCGAACTAAAACTGCAATCATCTCAATTCACAATCATGAATTCGAAGATTAAAAAATAAGTGATTCATACTCAATGGGAGGTTTGAAACAGTGAGAGACGAAGAGGAACTTGACGCCGTCGAAATTGAGATGCTGCCGCCGGCGACGGAGTGAGAACGAGAGAAGGATAAATTATTAGAGAGAGACGCCATGGATTGAACAGAAGCCATAGGGAGTGACCCGATTAACAAGGACGCCATTGCAGCAGCTCAAGTGACGATGGGTGGAGATAGAATTGAGTTTTTTGTTTTTGTGGTGGTTTAATTGCTCTTTATTGTGTTTCTAGATAATGTCTACATTTGTCTTTTCCCCTAAAATTAACTCATTTTTGAAGGGTAGATGGGTATTTTGGAGGCACATGTAATAACGGGGTATTTTTTATCTAAAAATATAACGAGAGATCAATTTGATATTTTAACGTATCATTTGATATGAGGGATAAGGAATAGTAATTTGGGATAAAATGCATTTAGTTTAGGGATATAAGTTAGTTTCGAAATTATTTATCTTATAATTAGTATTGTAATAATGAAATAGATTATCTCACATGTATAAGGAACTTATCTATATATATATATATCATATTTAGAAATATTTTATTATTTATAGCAATATAATTTTAATGCATATACAATTCACTTTTGATACATCATGCAGGGTTTTAAAACCAAAATAGAAGTTTAATATACTTTAAGACACTTATAATACATCTTTATAATTTCAATATATCTTTTGGACATAGTGTAATTCATTTATATAACATGCATAATTCATTTTTAATATATAGTGCAATTTTTTTAATTAAAATAATTAGAATACATATATATTACATATATAATTCACATTTTAATAATTTCTCTATCCATTTTATGTGACACGCTTTCTTCTTTGGTTCGCCTAAAAAAAATGTCACCTTACTCTAATTGGAAACAATTTATCTTTAAAATTTCTTAATGTGACACTCTTTCCTTTTTTTGTCCATCTCAAAAAAATCTCACCTTACTATAATTGAAAACAATTTACCTTTAAAATTTTCTTTTTAAAATATCTGAGTAATAAATAAAAAATGTGTTTAAAAATAATAAATATTTTATAAAAGAAATTCAAAAAGGTAATTATATAATTAGAAAATCAATCTCATTGTATATTTTAATTCCTGAGATAACTTATAAGTGGGTAACTATATTGGCTTTTATAAGTATTACTAGTGGCGAAAACCTGTGCTAGCAGGGGTCCAATATAAATTATTTTTTAATTTTAATTTATGTTACATCGATAGATTTTTCTTATATATTTTAAAAGATATTGTGAAATTATAATTGAAACAGCTAAAGAAATATTATGAAGTTATTGAAACGGACACATCAATACGTAACTGTCTTAAAAAGACTAAATTAAAAAGTCCACAAATTATTTTTTATTAGCACACCGAAAGCTGCTCAAGCAAACAATCAATATAAATTAGTTTTTAGTCTCAATTTATCACTTAAAATAATTGATTAGGATGAAATAGTAAAATTGTAACTGAAGCAGCTGAAAAAATGATTTATTAGAGCTAATATTGTAAAATCACAATTGATGCAACTAAAGCAGATATGTCAATTGATAGCTACCTACCTAAAGCAGCTGAAGCAGACATGTCGATCGAAATATGTTTGTTTATTGCCACTTATATATAAGTAGTAGAAGTTTATTTATTTATCTATATTTTTGGTATTCATCAAAAGTCATTAACACCCGATATGGGTGGGTTTACCATGGCACATAAATAAATGTATCAAAAAAGATTAAAAAGTAAATTAGTAAAAATATGATTCTTAATTATAATTTCTTAAAGGATATGTAAAAGAAGAAAATGGGAGGGAGTATTATACAATGATTAATCATACAAGACTCCTTGTCTAAGCCTCAAGAGCAAGACATTCCCAATTGATTATTATTTTTTTAAAACCAAACTCACTAAAAAACACACACAAATTTACTAGTAACAAAGTCTGTTAAAAGATGAAAATACACTGAAAGGGCAAGCGCGGTGCACTAAAGGCTCCCGCTATGTGCAGCATAAAATCTACAAAAATCTGGAAAACACATTACCCTTATTATAGACCATAGAATTGATATAGAAGTATGATCTTTCCCTGACTTGACCTTTTGCTTTCTACTGCTTCTGACTTGTGTTTTGTAGATTTAGAACTAATGGCGAACAGCTCGCTGTTGATGACATGAGTTGAGCTTAAATGAAACAGTGAAGATTTATATAGCCGATCTCAACTTGTTTGATATTGAGACTTGGTTGTTGTTGGCGAATAGCTCTGAGGCAAATCAATCTACTCAATCAAGACAGAGAAAATCAAGAACAGATAATATAGCCATTTCCCTACAGAAAAACGTGTTAATAGTAGACCGATCATTCACGTTAGCATTTATTTGAATCTGATTTACAGGACTAAAACTTATCTATGTCGACGTCTTGAGAGACTTCCTCTCCAGTCTGTAGTTAATATTACCAGAATCACCATAGGAGCATATGGGAATCTTACCATCTTCTCCTTGGTTGATGCATTTCTTTGAAAATCTTTTCTTTTACGACTAAACTTCTTCACCCTTTTGTTATTGAATTAAGTAGTAGTACTTGGAAGGAAACAAGTTTCCTCGCCGCCTGTGCTCCACAAGAAATTAGCATATGTAGATGTATAATAACAGTTCCTAGGCTCAACTGCCAATGCTTGTTGGTATCTTTCTTCTGCTCCCCATAAGTCCTCCCTAACTGTCCACAAGAAGTTCGCGTACTGACATAGGGCCTCTGGATCCGTTGGTTCTACTTGGATTGCCCGCTTGAAGCATTCCTCCGCCCTGTTACAACAAATGATTCAGCATCTGAAATTATAGCAAACAAACTACTCTTCTATCCCAAACTAGTTGGGGTTGACTATATGAACTCTATGTATAGAATTATTACACTCCAATCGTGTCTATTGTTGTTTATGGTGTTTCCATTATCGCACTATTTTGTTGTTCTTGTTCCTTGTAGGATTTGTGTTGGCTTCCCTTGTTAGTTGTTGTGATTTCTTATTCTTTGTACTTGGATTTGCCATACTTGAGTTGAAGGTCTTTCGGAAATAGTCTCTACCACCACAAAGTAGTGGTAAATTGTGCGTACACTCAATACTCCCCAGATCCCACTCGTGCTCATTTCATTTTGCTGTCTGAAACCACAAACGAAAAGAGGGACATGTCTTCCCTATTCTAGTCTCCAAAAGCACATCTCCAGTAATGTCTAACAATGGTGGAACCAAGATTTTTACTGAAGGAATTTATAATATAAAAGAGTAAGATTTGTGTAGACTCTACCCTCCCCGTAACCCCACTTGTGAGATTACATTGGGTAGTTTATTTGTCGTACAAGCAAAAGCAAAGGGATTCAACATCTATTATATAAACATAAAAAATAATTTTAACTTGTATATACAGTATATGTTTCTGCGAAGGGGTTCCAGATGAAGCCCCTTGAGCCTCCTAGCACCACCCCTGATGTCTAACAATACCAGTTATGAGGTATGAATATGAATTTACTAATTATTTCAACACTATAGCGTGTTTGTTCCTAAGATCGCGGCCAAAAGTCGCTTTAGTGAGCTTTTCAGAATATTTCCTTCAAAATCTTGACATCAACAAACTATAATCTAAGGAATGGGCTTCAAATAATTGAAATATGAGTAGCACTGTCAAAACAACTATAATGTACTCTTGTCGAGATATAGCAAAAAGATCAACTAGCAAACTTTTGACAATATAGAGAAAAGTGAAACTACAATAATAGGTCATAGAGGAACTAATTCTCTGTTCTATTTTCTTCAGCACTATTAAAAAGGAGTCAGCGCAACATGAGCAATGATAGACCAACCAAAGGTTTACACAACCGTTGTGTGCTTGCTTTGTGCACTGGCAGAACAGACATGGTGTACTAGTATGAAGGGTTTGGTTGTTTGGCTTTTCTACGTGACGACAAGAACAGCATACCTAGTGTACTGTGTATGTAGACCTTACACGTAACTTAGAGGTAGGAAGGTTGTTTCCAATAGACCTTCGGCTTAAGAAAAAAGAATAGTTCAAAGCAGTCTAGGAAAAGTAGCAGTGGAAATAAAAGCATAATAAGGCACTCTAAACAGTAACTATAGCAAAATCTATGTTGCTTGGACTTCTCCAAAAAAAGCAGTCACATCCATGTCAGATTCTTCAAAAATGCACTACTTTTTGGAGGATCCGACAAGCAGCCAGTGGCCTTTTTGAAGAATCCAAGCAACATAGAGCAAAATAATCCGATAATCAAAGTACAAAAACCAAAAAATAGTAACATAAATCATAGAACAAAAAACTATAGGAGTAATACTACGACTACTAATATGAACAGATACCAGGACAGCGCACTACTACCTACTAACCTAGTATCCTAATCCATATCCACCGCAACCTCCTATTCATATACGTATTATGTAAGACAAGGGAAGATGAAGATATTACCTATCATAATCTCCAGCTATAACATTCAGGAACTGTGCATAATTGCATAGCAAAAGTGTGTTATAAGGCTCATGAGACAGAGCCATCTGATAAACAAAATCAGTCTTAAAATAGTCAACACTGTTATCTGGTTCAATCTCCACTGACAATGGTGCTACAAACTTTAACATGATTTCATGATCAAAGCCAATACCCCTTAGACCCCTCATATTCAAAACTTCATCTTGTATTGATTCCCACAACTCTTTCTCTTCATCACTCATTTCTTTATCACCCAAATCTGACCCTTGTTCTTGAGGAACAACAGGAGGATAATTAACTTGTAGATTTTGCTGATCACTTGCCATTTGCACTAATGGTTTCGCGATAGCTACATTGTTCGATGCAGAATGAACACTATAATTAGCCAAAAGGATCATTACATACATCATTAACGTTGGTGTTCGCGAAAATACTTGTCGAAAAAGCCATACATATGATGCATAAATGTCTCCTTGCACCTTACCAATAATCATATCTAAATCCTCATTACACATTGATTCCCTCATATGCAATGCACAAGTTTGCAACTCCACAATAATGGATACCAAAGAGGAAAAAGCCTTTGAGGTGCAAGAATTCATTTCCTTCAAGTCCTTAAACCTACCAGACTCCCACTGATGTTTCTTTTGTAACATTCTAAGTGACAAAGGAAGTCCAAAATTTTTGGCTTTTTGTTCAATATTTGCCCATAAAATTGCCTCCCTTTCAGGCCAACATGGAGGTTCTGGCTTAATACCAAGCATTGTTGGCTCAAGAAACTCAAATTTTGATGGAAAAACTGAATCTTTACTCTCAAAAATAGCACAAAACCCTTCATTTTCTTCCCCTCCAACCCCTTCTCCATCAAATTGTTCTTCACCAAAATCTGAACAGAAACTTGAATTACAACAACATGGTTGAAACCCAAGTGACTTTCTTGATTTCACAGGGCTAAAAAGAACAGCTTTACTAATAAAGTTTGGATTTTTATCACCCGATCTTGTTGATTTTGGAGTTGAATACAGAAAAGAAGGGGTGGAAGCTTGAAGAAGCACAAAATTTTGGAGTTTCATAATTAGTAAAGTACTTGTTTTTGGGTCATAAATTAGAGTAAAATAGGCAAAATGCAAGGAGAGGAAGTAGAAGAAAATAGGCAGAGGAAGTGGTCAAAGGAAAAAAAAATGAAGAAAAAAAACAGAAAACCCGTGGGGAAAGGGAACTTTTTTTAATAGATCTATAAAAAGAAAGAAAAATAGTGGAACTATTCTTTGAATCTCAACTTCTTCAGACACTTCAACTCGTGTCCACTGTATTTATCGATATTTAATGCTAATATAATATATAAAATTTTAAAAATATTTATATAATTATTTTATCAATATGAGTTATAGTGTCCTAATAAAATTATTTTATTTATAGTCAAAAGTCTCAAATTCAAGCTTCGAACATGAAGAAAATTTAAATTTTATCGGGACTTCAATACAAACGTCAAACACCTATTGAAAAATTGAAGATAAAAAAAGTCAAAAGTGTTCAATTGAAACAGTAGTGATGAATTAGGTGCTAAAAATATGCATCTTCAAAGTTGGAGCGTTTAATTATAAATTGAGACAAATTTAAATATTTTTTCAGAATTTCCTTATATAAATTTTTTTTTAAATAATAAGTTATGTTTGATTAAGATTTTAAAGTTCTACTCTACTCTACCACGATATAGAGAAGGCTAAAAGTAGGCACTTCATGATCGATGTGACTGCTTCTGGTTGAGGGTAACATAATATTTATTTTTATTTTTTGTTTTAATTGATTTATCATTTTTTTAAAAATTTATAAATAACAATAATTATAATTTTAAAATATTTAAATTTTAAAAGATAAATAAACAATTCAATTAACTCTCAAAATATTATTGATGTCACGTAAATTAGGATAAAATAAATAACATATATTATTTAAAAATGATGTAAAAGACATTATAAATCATAATTATTATCAACTTAAAATATTTAAAAAATATATTAAAATTTGATTAATTCTTGAAATTTTACGTGTGCTATGTAAATTGGGACACAAAGAGTAATATATGTTATTAAAAAATAATACAAAAATCATTATAAATTATAATAATTAACGACTTTGATTATTTAAAACTCATAAATAACTTGAATGATTCTTTAAAATTCAATTATATCACATAAATTGAAATTAAAAATAACATATATTAATTTAATTAGTGTGATACAAGTGGAACAAAAATTTTAACAACTTCAGCGTGAACCGCATGACAATTTTTTTAGCATTCAAGAGCCACATCACAAGAATTAAACTATGAATTTTTGATAGTATGATTTTCAGTCAATTTTTTTCGCAAAATCTTTATAGAATCATTCGTGACGATCTGAAAAAGAATTACAATAGTCTTGTTTGATCTGAGTGGTATGTTTTAACATTTAAGGGACACTCAAAAGGAATTATGCTTTTTTTTATTTTTTTTTGTGTGTTAGTCCATAAATTTTTCGATAACATAATTTCTGGACAATTTTTTTGCGTGTTAAAATTTAATTAATTATATTTGAAAAAAAAGATAAATATACTCCTTAATTTTATGATCTAGAACAAATATACTCCTCGTTAAAAAAGTGATACATACATAACTCATCCACTAACAAATAATATATATACACACACATACATACTCTTTTTGTCTAATATATGTTTAATTTTTCATATTGTATATATGTTTTTCATTTAACAAATATTTATTTTTTCAAAACCTTTTTGGTAACTAATTCAACTACTAATATAGACCAAGTAAAATGAATAGAAATCAATAAAATATATTGCTATCCATAAATTGTAAAAATTATTCATTTCCTTTTCCCACAAATTACTCACAATGTGAAAAATGACATTAAAGTTTTAGTCAACTGTTAATAGAATGATGATTTTATTGGAAGACACATAATTAATCATGAAAACTACCTAACTATATAATCGTTTTTACCACATTTAATAATTCTTCCTATAATTTAAAATAATAATATACCGTCTCATTAATTAATAATTCCTATCAAATTTCAGGTTAAATATATCTGAATACATGTATTTTTACTACCAAATAGATTCTGAAATATAAATACATAGAAAGAGGTGAGCGAGAAAAGATGGGGTATGAGCGAAAGAATTACCATGTTACAAGTACATACAAATCACACTAGATACATGTCTCAGGAACACTGGATACATTCTAAAATATAAATACACTAGTTAATATATATATATGAATCTATTTAGATACAATGTATCGAGAACAAATTGAACCTAATTTTGACACTATGTATTTGAAATAGGCCCATTTATATAAATAATATATTATTTAAATCTAAATTACGAGTTTTAGCATAATTTTAACTCTTACCAAATATAATTATACTTTTGTTATAAAAAATAGCAAAGAGAAGAGAAAGAGAAATAGGAAAGAGAATTTTTCTCTTCCATTTCTCTCTGGCTTACCCTTTTTCTTTCTCTCTCTCTTTCTTTTAAAAATATTAATTAATTCTTTTAATTTAAAATTTAAGTTTATATTGAATATTATGCAAATGATGGTCTTACCATTCTTTAAATTAGAAAATTTATTTTATGTAAATATATATATAATGCAATGACATAATTTTAATATATTAACATATAAATTAATTTAAATAGTGTTTAAATAATTAAAATTCAGATATAATATTTTTCGACACCATTAATAAAAATAAATAAACAAAAACTACAATTGTAATACATTTTGAATTCGATACTTCATATGTATTATAGACATTTGTTTAATACACGTGGAGAACATAAATAATATATTTTTAATATAATAATTATTTTAACATCATTAATGAGAGAAAATAATAATAAATAACTATAATACGCTTTAAATTCAGTAAATAATACATATTATAAGTATTATGTGTGAATTTTAAATATTTCAATATGATTTAATTAATTTTATATTATTAGAAAACGTATTATATTTATTGAAATATTAATAATAAAATTTATAATAATATATAATATTAAAGATGATAAGTTGAATAGGGAGGAAGAAAGTGAGAAAATAAAATAAAAATAAAATAAAAAAGGGACGTGCAAATCAGAAAAAGTAAAGAAAAGAAAAGAAAGAGGAAGCGAGTGAGAGAAGAGGAAGAGAAAGAGAAGAAGAGAAAGAAAAAGAGGAGGATAAGATAATTTATAGATAAAATATGTTATAGATCGTAATTTAAAAAAGTATCCTAAAAAGTGTAATATTTGATATATAATATATTATTTATGTAATTATCCCTTTGAAATACATGTATCTGACGAAGTAAATATATACAAAAAATAATTTCAAAAACTAAAGTAAAAGCGCGTAATTAAATCCAACACTATTGAAATTTGTGTTATTTGCTCATTAGTTATCTATGTTGCTTTGCCATCTATAACACTCATCAAGAGTAGGTCCAATTTGTAAAAATTATGTTTTAAAAAGTTATTTCCCCACAAATATCAAAGGAATAAGTACACTGAGGGACATTTCACTTGAAATAATTATAAAAAAATAGTCTTCGTTGTATAGACATGTATAGTCAGTGTATATTTGTGTATCATAGTGTATATTTAGTATATAATTCATGTATAAGTAATATACATTGCATAGTATTGTATACTTTCTATATCTATATTGTATAGTCATATATAATTTTGCTAATTTGGGACTATTTTTTTTTTATGTAAATAAAACATGAGCTATATTTATGTAAATTAATTAGATTTTATATATATATGAAATTTCCCTTGAACTAAAAATAAAATTTGAATATTTTAGAGAAAAAAGGCCCGGCCCAATCAAAGCTTCACCCCGTAGTTTTCCAATCACCCAAACCCTAACAACTTCACTCTCCTCAGCTTTCTCCATTTACACTTCTTCGTATTTTTGGCTCGATCAAAGTAAGAAGAACAGTGTATAACAATAATGGCGTCCAGCAATCAAACAGTGTTGCAATTTTCTCCATCATCATCGAGTTTATCGGCTAAAGTTCATCCTTTGGTAATTTTCAACATCTGCGATTGCTTCGTGAGGCGCCCTGACCAAGCCGAGCGTGTCATTGGCACTCTTCTCGGATCTATATTGCCTGATGGTACTGTTGACATTCGGAATTCATATGCCGTTCCACACAGCGAGTCTCAAGATCAGGTTTACTTCTCAATACTGCAAATTCTCTTTAATTTAGTCCTTTTTATTGTGTTCGCTTTAGTTTAGTTCTTTTTTGGTTGATTTTTCTGAAAAGAATCCGAAAAGAGTCTCTTTTTTTCAGCAGGTTTCAGTGAATTTTTCGAAATTAGAGAACGTTATATGTTGCTTATATTACTTTATTGTTAAAATGTCGCTGATTAGGGTGCACATTGTGTTTGTGCATGATAAATTGAGTCCAAACCACGCAAATGCTATGTGAAAATACTAAGAGAAAGGAATACTTGTTGTATAAATGTAGTTGTGTTCTAGTAACCCTGTGCACTAATATTTACTAGTTTATAGATCTTGTTAGCATAGTGTGTGTGACATTGAATTTTATTTTTCGCTGTAGAGCTTTATAGTTCAGGTGTGTTGAGTTCATCAGTATGACAAGAAACTTAAGATGTATTAATTTAAATGGAGATGGGTAGATAGCGCAGCCGTTTTGCACCGTGTTTTTTTCCTGAGCCGCAGTAAAAGAAGAAAACTTAGGGTGCATTAGTTAGAAACTAGATAAGTCCATGTTTATTGTCATTTCCCTATAGCTAGTTTGTGGTTTGAGCTAACCTGTAAATATCACCAGTGTTAACAATTTTGTACAATATCTAGTCATTGATCTGTCTCAACCACATCTATGAAGTGCTCAGATAATGGATCCATTTATCCAGTGCCTTTCGATGGATTGACAACATAAACTCATGGAGTGGCTGTCCAACTAATAAAGAACTGAATGTTTACCAACTTCTAATATTTTATCAGTTTCTGTTTTCTTTCTTTGCTTTTAATTACAGTTGTTACTATAGTTGATTGCAGCTAATCTCCTTCCTCATCACATTTCGAAACAAAACAATTCCTGATAGAAAGTTTAGAGATGAAATACAAAGAAAGAGACAACGAATAGTATACTAATACACAGATTTTTGAATCAACTTTTAGAGGCTAAACATCAATTATTTTGGATTGGAGGGGATAAAATTATTATTTCTCTGGCTGAGGGGAGAGTGGAGGTAAATTCCATGAATGAGGGAGTGTGGGAAATGCCTGCTTTTAACCTTATTCTCTGGAATTTGGAGAATGGTTGTTTTTTATTGCCAGATTGTGTCAAGAATGAATGTCATATAAATGAAGGAGTCTGTAAGAACTACACAGGCACACACATGTAGAAATTTTTGGGGTGTTCTTTATACTCCTAGAGCCGATACATTTTATAAAAATGTCTGCAATACGTTTGGTTCTGCCAAATGGCTGTTTCTTTTCTCATGATGATATTTTTAACTCCATGATTCTATAAATATCCCCTTTTGTGATATAGAGCTTGTTGTAAATGTGCTTTTATTTTATTACTTTTTGCTGAACTTTTTGGCATGCCTTCTTTTAAAGGTTGCACTGGATATTGATTACCATCATAACATGTTATCATCCCATCAGAAAGTGAATCCAAAGGAAGTGATTGTTGGATGGTAATTCTCCATTTATTTATGCCTTTTCAGTTTATGCTTTTATGTTTATACCCAACTTGCTTGGGATTGAGGCACAATTGTTGTTTTTCTTTGTTTGTTTCATCCTTTATGTTTATGCTACTTGAATATTTGGTGAATAATCAGGTGTGAAGATAATGGTATTTGTTTGGATAATGGTTAGGAGACTCAATTATTTGTATTTTCTTTGGGATTCTCTCTTGGTATCATACTGCAGAACTTTTTCTCTCTCCTCCCTCTCTTTTCACTGCTGTGAAAGCTTGGCTCTATGAATTTCAAGGTTTCAGTGCACAGGTTTTACATGGGAAACATTGGGCTGCATGATATTGATTTTTGAGTAACGCATTATATCTTTTTATAGAGAACCTCTAGTATTAAAAAAATTCCCAAATAATTGAATGTTGCATGAAATGGGTGCAAGTGGAGCAAAATGGATAGATAGAATTCATGCAGGTTATTAGATATTGAGGCATACTCCAATGTTGGTGTTGCTTCCTTTTAGATTAATTTTACGTTACCTGTTTTGTTGGAACACCACTTGACCTAGAAATGGCTAATGATTTGCAAACCCTGCTATAAATAACATTTCTTCCGCTCTTTTATAAGAATTCTATTCATAAACTTGCTCGTAAAAAATATTTGGAATAATAGAAGTTTCTTTTTTGGGGTAGGGGTAGGTGAGAAATATATTTGTGTGAACCATAATTCAGAGCACAACTATGCATGAAGTTGCATTCGATGGTTGTTTCATATTCTATCTGCATTGAGGGCTCAAGATTCTGGTAACAAATAGGACTTGACTGCTCTTGTTGATTAACATTGTCTACATTGATCATGGTATCTTATTGGAGATACTTGCATTTTACTGTTTAGAGGGATTTGAAGATGTTGAAAGATGGATGAAATTGTAAGAGAATGCAAAGAATGATTGGGAAAGATCATTTGGTTTAATTGACAGCATTCTTTGTATAAAATTGTTCATTAATAGTATAAACTGATTAGTTGTACTAGCCAATATATTTTGTTAAAATCTATGTTGCTCATACTCTTCAAAAGTGTCAGCGGGTGCGTGTTGGATTCTCCAAAAGAACTGTATTTTTGGAGAATCCGGCACAGGCGTGGCGTTGAAAGTGAAGAGTCCACGCAACTTAGGTCAAAATACAATACTTTCCGCCTTCTTTCATATATTATAAAACATTGAGCATCTGTTTCAGGTTGATTTTCCTTGAACATCCCATTACATCCACCCTAAGTTTTGGTTGGTGGACTTATGCTCCTCCTATTTATGCAGTAGTCAACCTATCAAACACTTGGAATACTAGAGATGATGAATTTGTGGATATCTCATGCTTGAACTTTCCAGGTTTTCTACTGGGTTTGGAGTCTCTGGTGGTAGTGCTTTGATCCAGGATTTTTATTCTAGACAAACTTCAAATCCTATACATTTGACTGTTGATACTGGATTTCAAAATGGGGAAGCTTCAATCAAAGGCTTTGTCTCTGTGCATTTGTCTCTTGGAGATCAGCCACTTGCTGCCCAATTCCAGGAAATTCCATTGGATCTACGCATGGTTGAAGCTGAAAGGGTTGGATGTATGTCTCTTCTTACCTTACCTTCCAAATAGAAGAGACCTTATTTTACTGCATATTTGACTTAATCATGTCCATGTGCATTGGTCAGATTGGACGGAAGAGGGAGTAGTTGATATGTAATTGAGCACTGTTGGTCAGATTTTCTTATAACAATGAGGGTGATCAGGATATCTTCCGTATAAACAAATAGTTATTTGCCTCTTAAGTATATTGTGCATAAAGTAGCCATATGTTGGTGTGTTTAAGTCGAAAAGTAGGGTATGGTGTCTCTCTGTCTATATATATTTGGTTGAAGCAATAGTTTTTATTTCCTGTTCGTGATGGAAATCCTTACTGTGACTTTCTTGTGCCCCTGGATGCAGTTGATATGCTCAAGACAACAACCGTGGACAAACTCCCGAATGATCTTGAAGGAATGGAAGCATCAATGGAGCGATTACTTGCACTTATTGATGATGTCCACAAATATGTTGATGATGTTGTGGTAACAATAACTTTTCCACACTAGAATAAACAAGTTTCTATGGTATTTCATCTCTAAGTCTTCACATTGGGTTTCCTTTATAGGAAGGACGTCTACCCCAGGATAACAAAACAGGAAGATTCATAGCTGATACCGTGGCTACAATTCCTAAACTCTCACCCCAAGCCTTTGATAAGCTTGTGAATGATGGTCTTCAGGTAGTGTTTTTTGCCCCTTGCTATGTTTATGCCGTTGCTTCCCTGCCCCCTTCCCCGACCCAAAAAGTAGGTAGGAAACTCTTTACTACTGGTTAAGTCACTGTGCTTCAAATGTTTGCTTATAATCCTGTTTGATTGTGATTTCTGGTTTATTGTTTTACATAAAGCTATAGGATGGGCCCCTTCCATATAATCTTTTTCTTATCTTCTTTTTGGTGATTTCCGTAGAATGCATAACATATTCTAATAACTTTTTTGAGCCCTTGTTCTAAAAGATGCCCTTGGCATGGTTATCATGATAATGATGCCTTGATATTCAACCTGGGTTATCTTATCCTGAATTTATCTTTTATTTGTAGGACCAATTGCTTTTGCTGTATTTGGCTAGCCTCACAAGGACTCAACTCAGCTTTGCAGAAAAGTTGAATACCGCTGCTCAGATCCTGTGATTAATGATGATTTCGTTCTCTTGTAATTCAAGGCCAGATTTCTGATCGAGTTACTGAATGGACCGACTTTTCTCAACATCAATCCTCTTGATAGATAAAGCTCATGGGTTTCAAGGAATTATATGATTGACTATGTAGTTTACATATCCTTTTTGGTAAAATGGTAGAGGTCATAGGCAAGTTTCCCTCTTTTTGTAATTGTCTTTCATGGCTATAATCTTAGTAGTTCTTATTTGTTTGTTCTAATTACTCTTTGAACTTCAATTTTCTGTCTATTATCAGATGAAGAGTAGCTTTTAATTCTTGTTGGTGTGTGGGAGCTAAGAAAGAACCTCAAGTGCTGTAGGGTTCTGCTCATATTAATTGCAATAGCTAGATGAAGCTACTTTGCTGTCGTTATCTTCCTTTAATTACAGGATCTATCTGAAATACCTTCTCTACTCAAACAATAAGGTTAGGGGTAACTCTAACTCTAATGGTGGGACTATACTAAGCATGTTATTGTCGTTGATTGCAAATTTGCAATGGGTAAACCATTTGTTTCTAGAGAAGTTCTTTTTTATTTTGTTGAAGTACATATTATTATAAGTTTTGTAGTACTTATAATATTGCTTGTAATTTGTAGATATGGATTTAGTTAAATTAAACAGAATAGGCCGACCAATCGAGAAAGACAGTTTTAAATGACCATTCTGGGTAATTAATTAACTTTACTCTTAACTAGGATCATGTAGAACACAAGCTAAGTTCATTTATTATTATAACTAATTTAAATTATTAGTGGATAATAATTAACAAAAGTATATATTTGTCAAATTATAAACACAAACATGTATATTCATTTTTTATGATATACTTCATCTGTTATCCTTTATAGTTAGTTGGGCACGTGCCAACCAGTCAGTCCTATCTCTAAAGTAGCAGTTGCCAAATCGAAAAGACAGCAAACAGCCATCTCTACAACAAATGCATGAATCAAATACCATGAATTTGCTAAAAATAATTATAAGTATTACTCGTATATGAAAAAGGAAAAATAACTAGTTTCGTATATTAAGTTCTCGCTATATATGAGGAGTCTATAATATGCAATTTAATCTTATATTTCTAAAAGAATTTATTTTCATAACTCAGTATGAAAATAATTTTTCGTAGTTATGTTACGACAAGACTCGCCTGCATTATTGCCCGTACATTATATTTTTTCGAATGCAGTCCCCTCAAATCAAAAGATAAAAGATAAAAATGAACAAGGGGTCAACAAATGCATGAATCAAATTCACTATATATAGCCCTCTTCTTCCTACAGTCATTTCATCCTCACTGCAAAAGTTTACTAACAATGACTTCTGCAACTGTAAGTTTGGTCACCAAATGCACTGTTTTCCCCTCCGAAAAATCGTCTCTTTCTGATCTAAAACTCTCCGTTTCCGATCTTCCTATGCTCTCTGTTCACTACATTCAGAAAGGTTGTTTGTTTACTCGTCCTCCTTTTCCTATCGCACAACTCATTTCCCTTCTGAAAGTCAGTCTTTCTCATACCCTCACTCACTTCCCTCCGCTCGGGGGGCGATTTGTGACTGACTCAGATGGCTATGTATACATTTGTTGCAATGATGAGGGAGTTGATTTTGTTCATGCTTCAGCTATACACATTTCTATCCGCGATATCATAGGCTCTATTGATGTTGCTGATCATGTGAAGGAGTTTTTCCCTTTGGACCGTACGGTGAGCTATAGAGGGCATTTTATACCTCTTCTAGCTGTTCAAGTGACGGAATTAGCTGACGGTGTATTCATTGGATGCGCCGTCAATCATTCCGTTGCTGATGGGACGTCGTTTTGGAACTTCTTTAATACATTTGCTGAGGTGAGTAGGGGTGTGAAGAGGATTGTAAGGCAGCCGGATTTTACCCGTGATTCTGTTTTGATTTCAAATTCTGTGCTGAAGCTCCCGGCTGATGGACCGAAAGTTACTTTCGCCGGCGATGCTTCTTTGAGGGAGAGGATTTTTAGTTTTAGCAGGGAATCAATTCAACGACTCAAAGCGAAGACGAACAGTCAGAAATTGAATTATGACGGAGGAATTAACATTGTTGAATTGATGGCAAAACAGAGCAATGATCCCCTGAAAATCAAAACAGAAACTGCGGCCATTAATCCAGCAGCTGAGATTTCATCATTTCAATCGCTTTGCGCATTGCTCTGGCGTGCAGTGACACATGCAAGGAAATTCCCGCCTTCGAAAATGACGACGTTTCGAATGGCTGTAAATTGCCGTCACCGTCTCCAGCCGAAGCTAAATCCGTTATACTTCGGCAACGCAATTCAGAGCATTCCAATATACGCATCAGCAGGAGAAGTTCTGTCTAATGATCTCTACTGGTGTGCAGAGCAATTGACCAAAAACGTGAAGGCACACGATGATATTATGGTGCGGAAGTTCGTAGAGGATTGGGAAAAGGATCCCCTATGTTTCCCGCTGGGGAATTTCGACGGAGCTATGCTAACAATGGGGAGCTCGCCGAGATTTCCAATGTACGATAATGATTTCGGGTGGGGTAGACCCGTTGCTGTTCGGAGCGGGCGGGCGAATAAATTTGACGGGAAGATATCAGCATTTCCGGGGAGAGAAGGAGGAGGAAGCGTGGATTTGGAGGTGATTTTGTCGCCGGAAACAATGGACGCCCTGGAGTCTGACTCTGACTTCATGCAGTATGTTGCTGGCTACTGAATATTCTGTAATTATCATCGTGTCAAGTTAAGTATGAATAAGTAAAAATAAACGGACATAAGTAAAATATTGTTGATTGTTCTTCATAATGTCTAAGTACACTTAACTACAAAATAAAATGATTAATTAATTAATTAATACATAACAGTAGTAAGTATACCTATTTCATTATTAATATAATATCATGAATTAAAAATTAAGCCGTCTTTCAGTGGATAATCTAGAACACAATCAATGATCAAAGTCTTTTAAAATATTTTCATTAAAAATTGAACTAATTAATTAATTAAAAAGTTGTAGACGATATTATGACTATGTAGACTTATTGACGGATTTGCCTTATTTGTCTCCCTATATATTCTCAGATTATAAAACAAACTTTATGTTAGCCAAGCTAGCAAATGTTACGTTCGATCATGACATCAATTTCAATCATTTTTAATTTTTTATCTAAATTTTATGATAGATAAAATATCGATCTTATTTAATATAATTAACACTAATATATACACTGAAAAACCATTCAAAAGTAGATTATTGCAATCATATGGATCGGAGGGCAATGATTTATTATACATGGAGGGCTCGAAATTAAAAGTTGTTCAAGGGGCAAATTATTTATACTTAATCGAGTTAGGTAAGATGTAGATCGAGCGTAATAGGTTACATGAGAGAATTGAATGGGAGGTTACAAATAAGTTTGCAAATTAAAATTGGTGACAAGTTTGACCATTTAAAAGTCAAATTTGTTTTAATTAGTAATTAAATTAATTGAGGTGTAAAATGCAATTTTTAAAACTTTGAACCCTTACTTTAATTCATTCCCCAATCTTCTTGCTCTACACTCCTCTTCTACGACTATTTTCTTCTCTCTCTCATCTCCTCTTCTCTTCTCCTCTTCTGCTCTTCTATTTTCCTCTCATCTAGGCCATCGTCGTCAGCAGGGCCGGCATCAGCAGTGCCATCTTCATTATCTCCTTCTTGAAAATCAATTTGAGTTTTAAAGGTATCATTTTTTCTTTTCTTTCATAGTTAGGGTTTTGAAGTTG
>JBCEWC010000631.1:13436-52226 GCA_038996855.1 Solanum aculeatissimum | reverse complement strand
CTTTCTCAATAGCTTTTCCTTCTCCCTTTCCTTTTTCAATTGCTTCTTCTCCTCTGCAAGTCGTTCTAGTTCTTCCATTCGAATCTGTTCTTCTTCTTCCTTCCTTAACCTCACCTCTTCATCCTTCTTCTTCCTTTCTTCAGCTTCCTTCATTTTTCTAAGTTTCTCTTGCATCTCCTTAACCTTCTTCGAAGGCTTTTTATCAGACACTTTTCCTTCCTCCATCCCTGAGACAACTTCCTTTTTCTTCTTTTTCTTCTTCTTCTTCTTCTCTGCAGACTCAACGACTTCTTCTTTTGCCTCAGACTGTACCTGCATGTTTTTTTCTTCAGACAGAACGGGAGCAGAGACGGTTGGCGATTCACCAAGCTCTGCCAGAATTTTGTCAATTTCGTCTTCTGGAGGAAGAGGCACACCACCCTTTTTTTTCTTCGTTTTCTTCTTTGACGGAACAACTTTACCCTCCTCCAAAGAAACTTCGGAATCATCTGCCAACCCACTACATAAAATCTCAACTTTTCCAGTAGTACCAAATGCCCTCTCAACTTCATCATCAAGAGCAACTTCTTCTCTTAGAACTTGAGTATCCAACTCTTCGATTTTGTTGCATGCAGCAGGAGGCTTGAGAGACATGATCCTCTTTCTTTCTTTCTGGAAATCCATGGAAATTGCAACAATGCAGGGAGATTTAGCGAGGAAGAAGAGAAGAATTTGGTAGATAGTAACGCTGAAAAAAGTTTTCAATACTGAATTTAAATTTTGTGCATAAAATATTTTAATTAAAATTAGAATCCTAATTCTACTCGATTAGTTATTATTTTCTTTACAAAACAGTTAAAAGAATTTGAGAATGATTCTTTTTTTAATAATTTCATAGAGACAAAAGAGATTAATTTCATGTACATTAAAAAATTACTGGTAAATTTTTTTACTAGACTTAATACTTAGATAAATAATATTTTTCATTATTAGATTTTACTTTTTCAAAATAATTTTTTAAAAGGATCTCTTTTTTATACAACTTTATAAGTAATTTTTTTTTCTAGGAATAATTACCTTTTTGAATCTCTTTTATAAAATATTTATTATTTTTAAATATATTTTCTATTTATAATCTAAATATTCCTTATTTGAAAATATTTACCATTTATAGTTGTTGTATTATGTATTAAAAGTATATATGTATTAAAATGTCTTATAATTATTTTGATGAAAAAATTGCACTATATATTAAAAATGAATTATGCATGCAATATAAATGAATTACACTATGTATAAAAGATGTATTATAAGTGTCTTAAAATATATTAAATTTATATTTTGATTAAAAAAATCTGTATTATATATTAAAAATAAATTATATATATATTAAAATGATATTGTTATAAAGGGAAAATATTTTTAAAATATAATATATATAGACAAGTACCCATTTTTTCTACTTATATATGCATGAGTTTTGCATTTGTCCATACATGTGTTTTATTACTCTTTGACTAATACATGTTAGAAAGAAAGAAAAAAACACAACACATTTTCTATGATGTTTTTATTATGTTTTTATTAGATAGTAAAAATTTTACTCTTTAAAATAACTTTTGCTATTTAAATTTTTTTAAAATAGCAAACTAAAAGTCATATATAATTGATCAACTAATAAATTCAGGAGAATAACGCTATCATTGTCTGCTTGAGGCTTGAGCAGCTGAAATTTCCTCTTATATATTGTAAAATATGACTTTTTTGTTAATAATTAAACAATTAGAATTATGTTTGGCTTGCCTGGAGCAATAAATAAAGAAAAAAAATATGAACAAAAAACAAAAGGAATAACATAGACACAATGAAAAAAGATCAAACATAGAATAATTTATCTATCCCCATTTGAAAATTTTATTAAATATAATTTGTTTAATTTTTTTTTCTTATGTAGTTATGGTACTTCATCCTTATATTATGAAAATTATATTGTTAACTCTCTTTTAATAAATTTATTAGTTTTTTCTTATATATAACTATGTATATCTTCTTTAATTTGAATTATACATTTTTATAATTTTTTAAAAAATTAGAAAGAAAAGTGGGTCAAACTATATGAACTTTGACCAACATTTTAAGATGTATTTTTTCATCATATTAATACGAGAAGGATTGCAACTTATAACATTTTTGTATAATTTTCAACTATCTAAATTTTAGATTTCAAATATTAAATTTAATTACCTCAATTTAGCTTTTAAGTTTAGTCAATTTAACCTCAAAAAGCGAAATAGTGACAAGTAAAAATAAAAGACGCAATTGACTTTATTAATTACTTGTATTTTATGGTTTTATTTGAAGTAACATTGTTAACTATGTGTATCGTTTCCTTACTATATGTTTATCAAAAGATTTGCAAATATTCTGTAAAATTTATTTAGATGCATTCAAGTTGAATAGCTCCCACAAAATGTTCTTCTATACACTGGTGAATAAAATCATTCTATCTTGAAAGGATATATTCCATTAATTCCGAATACTTAAAGATAGTGATTTTCGTAAGGACATAATGTACATTTTATAAATTCAATTTTTTTCTTTTTGATTTGTTATAAATATTTCGTTGATAAAAATTACTAAACAAACAAAGGCTTATATGATCACATTAATCTTTTTAACACGCAGATGAAGCAATTATAATGAAAATTAAAGCAAGAAATATAAACTAGGTTCGTAAACTTTGCATTAGTTATTCGTTTTCGTATAAGTATATTATAGTTCTAAAAGATCACTTTCTATCATAAATTTAATTTATAGTCTAAACTTGAATTTGATTAAGTACGAACAACCCCACTGCACCCCCCACCCACCCCATACATGAACCTCGTGGTCATAGCATAATAAAAAAAATTAACATATAAAAAATAACTTATCGAACCAAACTATTTGACACCAATAGATTAACAACATATTTTATGAACTATTACTGTTAAAAGATAAGCAAATTTTGCAAATTAATTTTAAACATAATCCGTCTCAACTGAGTTCTTCCATCTTCTGCAAGAAAGAAGAGATAAGAATATTTTAGAACTTTGAATTAAACAATTCAAATCTTCATATTAATAAATAAAGTTTTTACAATAATATCAATGTAGTGTGTTTCAAACAAATGTCTTATATCTTATTAACTGAAATTAATTCTTACTTTTATAAATAATAACATTTTATTATATAACGTCAAACGCTTAATGTCTTTTAAAAATATACATTAAAAACAAGTTGTAATTTTTGTGCATTTATATATATATATTTAAAATTTCTTATTATAAATTGTCATTTTCACGTTATAAAATTGACGAATTAATTATTCATAGAAAATTTAGATTTATATATAACTACTCAAATTACCACGCAAAGCGCGGATTATATTTGAACTTACATTAGTGTTTAACTAAAATAATAGTTGGAATCAATAAAAAAAAGTGCAATATCACGTTATGTGATCTATTCAATACTTAAATTAATAGTTTTCTTTTATAATATTTTTCAGAAATATTTTATTGTGAACGTATATTTTAGGATTCTTTAATTATTATTTTTCTAGTATTACTTACCATATATTTTATTTTTACCATATATAAATGGGAATTATATTTTGTTTTGGTAAAAAAAAATTTAATTATTTTTTGTTTTACAATCAGAATTCGAATCAAAAGAGGAAGAAACGGTATCATCTTCGTCCCAAAATGAAGATTCTATGAAAATAAATATAATTTTAAAATTTTTTGTTTTTTTTCTTCTTTTCATCTCTCCAGTACCATAACAATTTCCCACTTAACATTTGAAATTATTTATTTTATTTTCAGACACTCATTGATACGATGCAAAATATATTTTACAAAGACATAAAAATGTGGCAAAATGGATGCTCCTTCTACCTTCCATCTTCATTATTCGAGTTACCTATGTCCACTAAAACAAATGAATTTTTTTTTATTGAAATAATAGGAAATAATCGTCAAAATATCTAAAGAGTAAATTAAAACGAATTCTTACTTACATCTTCTTGACTTATTCTTTCCCTCGCTCAAAGATTATGTCCATAAAAAAAAATATGTGTAGATCCATTCAAATACTTGTAGGAATTTTTTTATATGAATTGAAAAATTAATACATTCTCTAATATTTTTTATACAAGACCTCTAAAATCGAAGAAACTGAAAAGCCAAAATTAATTATATTTCATGAAATTCTACAACAATAAATTTATAACATGCCATCCTCTTAGAAATTAAATATTTTCACAAAATTATTAAAGTTAATGTTGGCACGATCTAATTTCTCAAGAAAATTGAATTATAATCCTATATGACTCAAACAAATGAAAAAAATATACTAAAAATAATAATAAGTCATCATCAAAAATTAAAATGAATTCTTATTTATATCTTCTTGACTTATTCTTTTTCTCGCTCAAATGAATGTAAATCCATTCAAATGATTCTAGGAATTTTTTTAGCATAAATTTAAATAAAAAAAAATATTCTCTAATATCTTTTATATGAGAAATTTAAAATAAGAGAAATTGAAAAATCAAAATCAATTGTATTTCATTCTCTTTAGGAATAAAATATCTTCATCAAAGTCAAAAGCTATTAAAGTTCATGTTGGCACACTATAATTTCTCAAAGAAATTGAATTATAATCCTATGTGACTCAAATAAATTTATTTTAAAATGTATTGAAAATAATAGCAAGTCACCATCAAAATATATAAATAGAAAATTAAAATGAGTTCTTACTGATATCTTTTTGTCTTATTCTTTCCCTCACTCAAATATGTGTCATAAGAAAAAATATAATGTAGATCCATTCAAATGCTTTTAGGAATTTCCTCAAATAAAATATATATATATATATATATTGAAAATAATAGTAACTCACCATCAAAATATGTAACCAGAAAATTAAAATGAATTCTTATTAATATCTTCTTGACTTATTTTTTCCCTCGCTCAAAAATGTGTTGAGAAAAAGTATAATGTAAATCCATTCAAATGCTTTCCTAAGCATGAATACATTCTCTAATATTTTTTATACAAGATCTAAAATCGTAGAAATTAAAAGTCAAAGGTGTTGCTATTGATTATCATTATGTGTGCCATTACGTGGAATGAAACAATTATTTGGATTTTATTGAAATTTTTTGTTATTTGGATCTAGAGCCTGTTTGGATTGAATTATTTTAAGTGTTTTTATGTCAAAATAGCTTTTAAGTATTTTTAGAGTGTTTGAGTAAATTTTAAAAAAAAAGTTTATAAACACTTGTTTTTAAGTTAAAATGATCAAAATAAGTCAAAAACTATAAGTTAAGATTCCTAACTTATGACTTTTGACTTATAAGTTAAAACAATAAGCTCATCCATACATGCTCTTACTATAAATGATAGTCATTAGCATTATTGCTAATTACTATTTATTTGTTAGGATTTTTAAAGCTATTTAATTAGTAAATTATGAATTAAAGAAATATATAAAAAAATAGGAGAAAAAAGATAAACAAGAACGTTGGCTATAGAGAGGTGCCGCATCACCTTTTCAATATTTAGCTTTAGATAGATTTGGGTTTACTTTGCCAATCTAAATTTTTTTGACCAAAATATTAATAACAAAGATTTTTTAAAAATTAAATTAACAATGAATAAATTATATTTTTATTTAATTTCACACATTAGAAAAAATGTATATTACAGTGTTTGCTTAAAACATTGCAGTATTCAAAAGTGTTTTATTTTTTTCACTAAACATTGGTGCCCGTGTCACCACGAGCCCAATTTTTTTTTTTTTGTGTCTCAATTTATATGATATAAATGGAATGTAGAAAGTCAATTAAATTTATATGAACCTCTTGCCATCTATGTAGGTCCGCCCCTGGAGCCAGGGGTACATCACTTTTTTTTTAAAAGAAAATGACGATATGAAAAAAAATGAAGAGAAGAATTAAAATGTAGGGAATCGAAGGAGAGTTCATATAATTACCATCAGTTTTGCAGTGTGATTCATTAGTAGACAATAAGATTGTTATAAATTCACGAAATGACTAAATTGTCCCTGATCAGGCACATTAACACGGTTATCAACAAGATGGAATGCCGAAAGTGTCCTTGTTTTCCAATTGAATGACCAATAAGCACGCATGTTGAAACTGTCTTTTTCTATCATATAGAAAAGAAATATATAGAAATTATTAAATTAAAAAAATATAAATGGTATATTTTTTTAGGAAAAAATAAAAATAAAAATAAAAATGGTATAGTATATAGCATTTGGGGTTTGCATTGCTAAAAGCATTTCAGTATTTGTAATTGCTAGGCTCTTAGAACTAGAATTTCCATCAAGTGTTGGTATCAAATCCAAATCCCCCTTTACTTCTCTATCAAGTGTTGGTATCACAATCCGGATCTTGTCCGTCTTCTCTCTCCTCTTCGATTTCTGTATAACAAAAGCTATTCACATTTGCATGTCAATCCATTTTCATCAGATCCACTGCTACTTATCTTCTCTTTCATCAGGTATGCTCACTTTCCTGTGTCTTTTAGTTTTTTTTTTCCGGATATTTACTGAATTGTTGGTTGATTCAAGAGTTTTTTTGTTAATTCATTTCATGTTTAATTGTGGCGGAGTTACGAAGAAGTAAACACATACGTGTAATTGTCTGCCGAATGTCCTATCTGGTTCCGCCCCTGAATTACCCCGATGAAGGAGGATTAATTTGATTGGATGTAAATTTCCAGCATTACTCGTTGCTAGCAATTAATTGAAAGAAGTGTGGTAGGTTGACGGCAGCTAGAATAATTCAGCCATATAATAGTGAATGTAATAAGGAGGATGCTGACTATAGAGGATTCGTATTGCTGATTCCAACTAGAGACATAGTTAATTGATTAATTGGTTTTTTTTTTGGAGATATCTTAGCTCTGTTTTGAGTATTTTAGTATTTGAGGGTGGTGAATCTGAATTTTGCAATGTACATTATTGTCCATAAAGTCTTTTTTTTTCTGAAGATGAAATGATCATTTGAAGTTGTACCAAATTTTATTTGAAAATCCATCCTTATCTGTGCAGATCCAAGTGGGAGCCAATGGGTGCTGTGAACCCATGCTTCTGGCTCTAGATGTGTATGCTTACTAGAGATTTTGTTAGTACAGGATTATACATTATTTTGTGCACCCATGTTTGGAAATGGTTTCGAGTATAAATATGTATCCTGATTACTTATTTTAGTAAGTATATTTTGTCATCCAAATGGTTTATGTGTTCATTACAATTATAAATATGTAATTATGTATCCATTGATTGCTTAGTTAGTGATCATTTGTTGCCGGTATATCCTTCTTTTCTTCTGTCAATAGTTGAGGTGTACGCAAGCTCGTTCGGACATTGCGGTTATTAGAAAAAGTTCCTTCTTTTCTGCTTTCATTTTCCCAAGTTTGCCATTTCCGCTTGAAAAGGGTACACATACATAGTGATAGCATATTGATTCAAAAGATCGTTACATTATCAGTATTCTTGTACTTGCTACGATAGGCTACAAATATATCTTTGTTACTAATCAAATGCTTGTTATAGAAAATTACCTCTAATTAATTTCTAACCAACCTAATAGGCTAAATATCATTTACACCTTTAATATGTAAAAACTAAACTCATTTGCGAGATGAATACCACTACTTTCTGATATCTCTCGTCTAACTCCCAAGCCCGATCGCTATTGTTTTTCTTCCTTTTTTTCTTTGTTTAGAAAGTCATATATCAATTCCTTTTTTTTTTTTGTTAAAATGAAATGACTCTTTTCGTATAGAATGTGACTCCTCTTCTTTTACTGCTGAATTTGGCTTCTCTTGCTTCAATTCTATTAGCACAGTTACTAACCAATTAAATGTAACTTTATATTCAGATTACACAATAAGAGTTCACTATTTAAATGCTTTGTCAAAAAAAGAGTTCACTATTTAAATGACTTTGACTTTGGATATGTAGTCAAGAAGAAGGTATACTCTGAGAGGTGTTCTACTTGATAAAAGAATAAACTCTGGGTGCACCAGGAGAGACTCAATCACTAAACGGCAAACACTATGGTTTATGGTAAAATAAGTTCGTGCCAGAATCCCGTGCAAACTCCTATTCATAACTAGGAGATGGTCAATATACCATGGAAAAAACAAATGTTGTGGACATAGACCTCAGAAAGAGATCTTCAATTTAGGTTTAAATCCAAAAGCCTCAATTGCTCAATGAGGTCTGATAATAGTTGGAGCACTAAATTCAAATGAAATGTCGCGGATCAAGAGATAGACAGTTTGCTGCATTTTGATGTGTATATGTAAGAAACCATCACAACTGGAAGAAAATGAGTCATTGAGATGGTCCTTTGACGAAAAAGGACTATACTCAGCTAATCTGGATACAAGCTACAAAGTACTGGCATAATTTGAACACTGCAAGAGATGTAACCCGCTAAACTGGGACTGGGCTGAGCATCATTTATTCTTCTGCATTTGGTGAAGCATAGTTGGTTTTGTTGGTGTTAGTTATTAAATATGGCACTAGCAGGACTTAGAAAATTCTTCTTTTTATTTTTATAAGGAGACAGAAAATTCTCTTTACATGCATTTGCTTTCGCTTCTTGGGGTTTGGTCATTCTGGCGAAAACCTTTGTGCTTCTACTTTCCTTGGAGAAGTGCTTAATGGTCACTGACTTTCAGAAGTCAATTTTTTTTTTTTTTTGGGGTGGTGGTGGTGGGGGATAGGTTTTGAGGCAAGTCCATATGATCTAGTGGATTTTCTTCACAAATCGATGAGTTTTACCTTTTGATCTCCTTGTATCTGTCCTCTTTCATGAGTCCGAGCAACATAGCTTTCAGTCCTTCCTTTTTGGAATTTTATGTTCTGGTTGTCTTTATGCGTCTTCCTATTTTCGTGCTTAAAGTGCTATATTTATTTTAATTGCAGGTTTCAAGGTTATCCCAGTTGTTTAGATTATCATACTCATTTCTCTGCTTCCATTCATCTATGTTTGGGAGTCTTGTGGATGCTCCTGCTAACAGTCCACATCTACGAAAGTCTGGAAGTCGAGCAGTTGTTTCTGACATCGGTAAGAAAAGTTGTCACTTTGATGTGCTCTGTGATGCTTGCTCTCCGATTTGTTCAGTGGTTATGTCAAATAGACTGTTAATAGTTGTAATCTGCTAGATGCGGTTGAGCTTGGAGGGAGTCCTGTAGAAGCCTTATTGCATAGTATTGATGTCAATGAAATGAAGGGTGTGACTACACCTTTGAGCACTGTGGCCATAATGCCATCTCCTGTTCTTTTATGGAGATTTAAGGTATGATCTTTTATGACATTCAGTAGATGAACATTTGATCTTTATGCTATGTTTGTGATTTTAAGATCAGGATCAGACCTAAGTTATTGAGATCTGTAATATGATTTGAAACTCATCTAAAGCTAGTTTTTTTTTAATGGTAACTTTTATTCATCAGCATAAGTGCGCAATGACTATGCTGTTAGCACTGTTTACAAGCTTAAGCCCTTGCGCATATTACAAGGCTTCCAAAATTGTAGAATGGATTCAGCAATCCTCTACAAAAGATTCTTTGCACCAAAAATGTTAATTATAAATACAATTCATTTTAACTATCTGACTTGAACTAGTCCTATTTTAAAACCATCTATTGCTCCTTTCCTTTCATATGGTCAAGTTCAAGCTGGGATTATACTCCACCACTTCTTCTGTTTTGTCCTTCTTCCCTCATAATTCCAACTTTTCTAGCGTTCTCTATTATTTCCTGTAGTTGTCCAGTATTTTCTTAGCCAAAGTCAAAAACTGGTCACTGGTTATCTAAGGCTAGTTTTATTATTTATGGTTCATGTTTGATATTTGTTTGTCATAGTTTGAAGTTAGAATTCAATTTGTTCCTAATTCGAAAATTCTGTCTGGATTTGCAATTTTTAACACGAGTAAGGCAAAAGTTTGACAATTATTCTCCATGCTGGAGATGATGAAAAAGAAATATGCAATAGAAATAAATTTGTAGCACAAATTATTTATAATTGCAATACAACATAATGAAAATAATAACCTAGAAAACATCCTATTAAAATGCTATTTTCCACAAAATTGATGGCATTAAGTTTGCTTCATAAATAGTACTCTCTCTGGCCTATCTTATACAACACCACTTGATCGTCCTATCTTATACAACACCACTTGATCGTACTATTAAGATATCAGCTTGACTTGTGTGTAATATATAGTAAAAAAAATAATTGAGTACTAGTTAAGCTTATATTGTAGAGGAAACATTACATCAACATTCAATGCATTTAGTCAGACGATTTTTATTTTAAAGCTTGCGTCTTATTTGCAGAATGGTGTTAATCATTGACAAAGATAAAAAATGATACGTGTATGATTTCTGTTTCCGCGTGGTAGTTAAATAGAGGAAACATTACATCAATGTTCAATCCAATTAGTTAGATGAATTTGAATTTTAAATCTTGCGTGTTATTTGCAGAATGGTGTCAAACATTGACAAAGATAAATGATACTTGTATGAATTTTGTTTCAACCCGGTACTTAAATAGAAAAAGGTAGAGGGATAGACCTGTTATTCACCATGTTCGGAACCTTGGGCTAGCTAGCTCTCAGGGATTTCTCGGTTATTTAAAAAATTGGGATAGAAGTACAAAAAAAGTAATATTAATTCATAAAATATGAAAAAAAAAGAGTGAAATCTAGGAAGCAAAATGATGCAGGGAAATATATTAGGGAGAAAGAGAGAGAGTCATCTTCCACTATATTGTTGTCTGGCTATGAGACTATGGTGGGAGTTCAATTGGTTTGGTATGTCTTGGGTGATGCTAAGGACTGTGAAGCACCTATTGTTTTGCCAGAAAGCTGGAAGAAGCAGGAGAAAGAGTAGGGCATTGAATGTTGTTTCTTTAGCTTTAATGTGGATCATCTGGAGGGAGAAATATGAGGGATTTTGAATGAGTAGAAATGTGTTTTGGCCAGTTGAGGCCTGAGGGGTAATTCTCTGATCCCTTATTTATTTTTGGGTGCACCCATGTAGTTCCGTGATGTATAGATGATTGGGTGTCTTTTGTAGAGAACCATATCTTTTGGAGGTTCTTTACTTTTTGGTATACTTCTTGTATACGTCCGACGTTGGCTTTTTGATTTTATGATATGAAACTGTTTACCAGCTCAAAAAAGAAAAGGAGGAGGGGGGAGGGGGGAGGGGGGAGTATGTACTTTTTAAGCCAAAAGCTAATCAGGACAAGCCCAATCTACATTTAAGACATCTTATAACCAACTTTGATCCTGGATACAGTAGGATCTCACTGTCGCCAAAGTATGGCTTTTCATAGAAAAACTCAAACCAGTTTGGACTTTGGAGTGCCTCCCCCATACTACTTGGGTGATGCTTTAGTCTTTGTTTTCTCCATAAATTCCTGCATCTGATAGCATTTTGTTTCTTTAGAAGGAAGATAAATAAGGATTTTGGACATAGCAGTGAATTATAGAACCATTGCCCACCTGAAGCTATTCTATTTCTAGAAATTAGCTATTACTTTATGTAGATATGTAGAATTTAGCAGCTTGCTTTGACATAGTAATGGGCTCGTCGGTATATCTCATTGGAGACAGTATCTTAGGAATGTTGCTAAATAAAAATGATTGTGTGATTTTCATGTAGGTCATTCCAAGAGTGGTAAGTTGACTAATAATATATATATATATCCTTAAAAATGTTGGTTTACTTCCCTTTGTTATTTCTTCAACTTTAATCAGCCCATGGGGCTCTTTTCCTGCTTTTCTGTTTGTTGTTGTTGCAGCTGTTTTCTTTGATTTATTTTCTTATTCTTCTCCGAAGAAGATGAAATGTTCTCTTATGATTCTATGTATGTTATTTGTTCAGGTACTTCTGTTCCTCATTTGGGGTGTCTGTTGTTGCAAGGTTAGTATGACCAACTTTTCGGGTTATGTACTTGGTTCACATGTTTGTATTATCCTTAATGAGTATTTTCTTTTAATTTGCAGATTAGCTGGGATTCAGTCATGAGAATGAGCGTAAACCTTCGTGATCTATTCTTATATGAGGCTTTTCTTTATTACAATCCTCTTCTCCTTGTGGTTAGTGAAGATCATTGTAACACTAGGTTATGTAATAACCCTTTCAGCAACATTCTTCTTATTTGCATTTATTTGGTGTTTTGGTACTGCAGACCATGATGGTTTGGCTTTGGGGCATAAACCTATGGGTTTTTGCGCAGGCTAATGTCAGCTATGCTAAAATTTTTGACCTCGATCAGAATCATCTCTCTCACAGAGAGATTTGGAAGGTAACTTACACTTATCATGAGCCATTATAGTCTCGCAAGTTGATGCATCTATTACCCAATTCATATTTCACTTAAATGCTTTTGTGCTGATGCATTTGTTGCAAGAATATGCTCGTTAAGCATTCTAGGGAAGCATCATTTGCTCACTTAAAGTGCTATATGTGGATTAAGATTAATTCTGAAGCATGTTTAACTATTATTTGGGCTTGCTTTTGTCTTGATAGCTAACTGTGAAACTTTGGGCATTAAGACTTGGCAATATAAGCCTGTTTCTCAGTGAAGATTGTTCAGCTTTTTCAAAAATATTGCAGTAAGATTTGAATATCAGATCAGATGTCATGTGTTAAATAAAGCTGCCTGTTTTTACGCGATGCATCATGTCACTTATATTGATAAGCCATGTACGTGAAGTCTAGTTGACTTAATGAGAGTGTTGCGATATGTTTGCCTCATTCCAGTCAGATTGAAGGAAAGAGGTAGAAGGAGAAACTAATCTCTATTGCATGACTTTTGCTTCCTCAGTTCTCCTTGAACTGGCTGTTAGGATTTTGTTTCCTTGTACAAACAGAAATAAATTAAAAGTCCCTTGATAATGCAGTGCGCTACTTGGATGACGATTATTGTGCCGACAAGCATGACAGCCTATCTGTATCTCTACTCACATGGAGAAGTTTCGTTAGCTGCATCTCAACCAGTGTAATAGATGCTTCCTTCCCATTTCATTGTTAATGGTTTTTTCTTTATCTAATTTAAGTCATAATTCAATCTGAACTATTGTCGTTATTTCTGGAAAAGCTTCCCTTCAAATTATTAAAAGGGAGGAGGAGCATTTCAGTTCATGATAATTGCCCAACTTCTGTCCGGGCTTGGAAGTGTCCAAATTAAGTTCTTCAGCTTGCCCATACTGTCATACAAAATGCTCAAGTCTTGCAGTTGCATTGAATCAGATGTATTATCCTGTTACGGATCAAATTTTCTGATTCTCCTCTAACCAGAAAATTTGGCATCAGAAATTTTATATTTCTACACTTCTATTTTGACAGATTGTCCAAATGCTTCCAATTTTAGGTGCAACTATTGTAGCAAAGTCTTGCTAATCTTTAGTGTAATCACTCCATTTAATTGGCAGGTGCCACACAAATCCTTAAATGTGATACTTCTTTTCTACTATTCTTATGAATCTTATGTCATTGCAGGTGCTCTTATATACTGCTTTTGCCATGGCTCTGATTTTTCCATTTGATATATTCTATTTGTCATCACGCTACTTTTTTTTAAGGACTGTTTGGCGGATAGTTTTCCCATTCCAGGTATGTTTCTGTTAATATAATGGCTACATTGAGAAATACTTTGACTTTTAGCCATAAAATTGCCTTTTTGATTTCTCAATTTAAAAATCATTATGATATGAAACTCTATATTCTTCCTGAAAAACTTTGTAAATTACTTATTTCTATGTTATATGATGCTTTTCTTTCAATTGATACCATTAATATCAGCATGGGTGATTATTTCATTATTACAAGTTTCCATGTAACTTTGATTGGCAATATAGTTAGGATTTGAAGTAATTGAGTACTTCAGCAATAGCTGATATGGCAGAACTTGGTATCTTTAAAAGCGCTTCACTGTCTTCAAACGCCAATCTTTCCATATAGATCTGGTCAGATTTGGTGGAAAGAAATATTCCTTCTCACCTAAAGTGGATTTTTGTTTGACTTTTCGAAGTATATATACTGCCTTAGAGCATTTCCATGTTAGTTTTGCAATATCACGAAGCACCTTTCAGAGGATTAATCACTTACTTTCAAAATTCTAACCATCTTGTCAATCATGCTTAGAAAGATTCCTGAAATTAATGTTAAAAATGAAATATGTCATGCTAATTCTGTTAGAGGGGTTCTATATTATTATTTGTCTGATGCCATGAATTGTTTCTTTTTGGTGTGGATATAGGCAATATCATTTGCTGACTTCTTTCTGGCTGATATATTCACTTCTATGTCTAAGGTATGCATCCTCTTCTTCTCGCCCCCAAATGAAAAGAGGACATATAACTCATTAGTTTGCGTATGTATTTTTGTATAATGTGACATAGCTTAGTTCATATTTTCAACTAAACAATTTTGTTTCACAAGTAGGATTATGTACCCTTTTTTGTTTTCTAGTACACATTTCTTTTCGATACAATCTTGTATGTCACATCTACTTTTAAAAAGACTTTTTTGATGAAGTATACATCTATTTCTTGGGATTGGTTCATTTCTAGCTTGGTGGAAGACTATATCTGGGAAATTGTAAACTTTTCCTCATTTTTCTTATTCGTACTTTAGTATTTAATATTGTTATTTAGCTTTACTTCATGATAATTTTACCTACTGGAGCACTATGGGGCCATATTCCGAGCTACATAAACTTCTGACTTCAGATTTATCATCATATTAACGCATTGGTCAGGTTGTACCATCATTGTTGTGGATGGGCAAAATTGTTGGTTGATTTTTTGAGTAAGATAATAATAAAACCAGTACTCAGGTAGTACTGAAAAAAACCAATTTACAAATGGAATAGATACAGAATATACCAGATATGAAACCAATCCTAAATGGTGCCTAGGACATCTAGGATTGATTCAGTGTCACTAGAATACAGTTTAGTGCTCCAAAAACAGAAAAGCAAAATGCATTTTAGCTTAGTATCCTGTATTAAACTCCTCCCATCCTCAAAACATCTATCATTTCTTTCTGTCCAAATAGTCCACCAAATACTTGATGGGATGATCCTCCATCTCTCTCTCTGTTTCCTACACCCTCTCCTGCTTCCTCCCAGCTTAAAAGAGTGTCAGCAATCTTACCTGGCATTGTCCAGGCTATGCTTATGAGATTGATGAAAATCTTCCATAGTTGATCTGTAATACTGCAGTATTGGAACAGATGTTTTACTGTTTCTGAGATTGATGAAAATCTTCCATAGTTGATCTGTAATACTGCTGTGTAGGAACAAATGTTTTACTGTCTCAGCTTCCTTTCACAAAGGAAACATCTAGAGCAGAGAGCAACTGTTTCTGAGATTGATGAAAATCTTCCATAGTTGATCTGTAATACTGCTGTGTAGGAACAAATGTTTTACTGTCTCAGCTTCCTTTCACAAAGGAAACATCTAGAGCAGAGAGCAATATTCCTTTTGATCAAATTTTCATGTGTCAATACTGCTTCTTTAGCTAGAAGCCAGGTAAAGCAAGATACTTGGTAAGGTATCTTAGTCTTCCAAATATTCTTCCAAGGTCAGTTAGTAATATGTGGCTCTATCTGGTTCAAAATCCTGTACTCTGAGTTGACTCCACTTAATATCTTGACGGTTTTGCTTAGAGAAGATGTTACTGCCTGAGCAGGTCAATTTAGTGTCATGAAAACAGAGAACAGATCTAACTTTAGGTTCAGCTAGTTTGGGTTCAATTTGTTGACACTTGAGAGAACCACAATAAGTCCATAATTAAAGCAAGAACCTAAGAAGTTTTTCTCATCTCAATGCTCTGAGACTCTTGGTCCTTTAACCCTTTCAAAAGCTGCCAGCTTCTCTAACTTTCTGTTTGCTTTGTTCATCCTCTTCTTGTTGTCTGAGATTAAAATGATTCTTTATTATCTACCCATACCATTAACGTGGTTGATAGACTGATCTGAAATTCTTTCCTAAAGCAATTGATCCTCCTGGAACTTCCTTGTTTTGTGTACTGTCAATTGAGTCAGAATAAAAACATTAGACTAAGTTACCCTTTTACAACCTGATTTGACGATCCATTCCAAGAGTAATTTTTCTCAAATGTAGTTTGTCCTTTAGATGGTGAACTATAAGCTCTTATGAGTTGTCTGCTTCATGTCGGGCATAAACCAAAACTGTGAGTCCAGTCAAATCAATCTCATATATACTTGTCTTGAATATGTTAGGCAAGTGAGAGATTATCAATTCCATATACAGCCTGGTATTTTTAATTTTTAATTTTTGGAAAATTACATATTTGGTGATCAAAGCCTTGTAGATGTACAAACTTTCACCTGCTTGTGTCATATCTATTGTTTTAGACTTTTAGCTTCCCATAGAGAGTGTTATTGCATAACTTCTGTCACCTGGTGTGCAATGCCCTATATTTCATATTTCTGTGCAGGTATTTTCAGATTTGGAGCGTTCCGTTTGTAGAATGGTTCATCGACAGGTTAGTTCCTCTCTGTCCTATGCTTTTGGTGAGAAGGATAACTGACATGACATTTCCAGATTTTTCTTTTTTGTGATAATACAAATTGCATTTAGTGGTATCAACAACAGAGGGCTGGTCTAGTGGAAGAGACCCTCCACCTCACATGAAGTTTGGTATTCAAGTCACTGAGGGAGAAACACCACTATTAGTTTGTGGGGAGTTGGAATCTACAATATTGACAAGGAAAAACAGTGTTTCATTTAGTTGAATCACTTTCTTTCAGGCTTCAGTTATGATGTATAATTAGCATCATCGCCTGCTGTAAAACTATGTCCACCCATCACTTGTCCATTCATTTAAAAGTTATGATCAGCGCACTAATACTTCAACCAAAAAAATGCTGCTTTAGATCAGTATCTGTGCAGCATTATCGTCTGAAGTTGAAGCAATTTTTGATTTACTAGGTGGCCAACTGTCTTCTTGTTAAGTTTCACTCAAGTCAAGGAAGGATTGGTTCTTTAGGAGTCGTAATAATCTAGCAGAATAGTTGGATTAACATATATGCAAAACTGATCCTTCCACTCTATCTCAGTCGAATTAGTGGAACTTGCTCAGTTTGTAAATTTAGCTGCATAATTATAATTATAATAATTACTATTATTATTTTGATAAGCAAAAGGTATAGACTTAGCTGCGTTATCCTCCCTTTGAAAGGTTTTCTATATAATTGAAAAAGAGCCGTTTCCCTGGGTTTGAGAATGTGGTAGGACCGGTGTTTTCTACAAATAATTTTCCGTTTATATGTCTATATTTACATATAAGAGTAGGTAATCAGGCTCTGAGATTTTTGCTGCCGCTATAGTGAAGAATCTTTCAGAATTTGGCAAACTGGTAGATTTTTTGTGCTTGCTCTATTACGTGAAAGATAACCAATGGCATAAACAGGTTGCTACTATTGCATGGTTTGAAGCCGATTCTATTTGTGGAAGTCATGCTGTTGCAATTCCCATTGTTCTTGTATTGCCCTATCTTTTCCGTCTGTTTCAATGTCTTCGGCAATATAAGGATACTAGAGAGAAGACTACCCTGCTGAATGGTAAATTCCTGTCTTGTCTTTTGTCTTTTTGCTGCTAAGGAAGAGTGAGTTGCTTTGTTGGTAAATGCTAGTCAGCATTTTCTCTTAAATGTTTTTTTTTTGACACTCTACTTTGAAAGGAACAATTTCTCTCTGAATAGATAGTGCATATTAGTCGTTTTTAACAATGATTAAAACTCGAAGAGCTGATGAAGGAAAGTGGGAAGAGAGATCACTAGCCTTCATTTAATTGTGGAACTAAGAATACCTGGTTGGCTTTTAAGGCTTATTTGGTGGGCCGAAATTTTCTGGAAACGGGTTGGCATTGTGGGTTAGTGGTAGAAAGTTTTACTGCTGATTTGAAGATTAAAGCCTGAAGACTTGAAGAAGTCTCTGCTGATTCATTGTGAATGGCAACTGTTGGGAGAATGTAGTGGAAGAGGATGATGAATAGTTTGATGCATTACTTACCCCACTCTTTATCGTCTTGGTTTCGTTCCATGCTTACATCTTTTGCCCCATAAAAGAAAAACGTATCTGAAGTATCCTGGAGTGTCTCACACAATTTACAGTGTTACTCCATTTCATTGTTGACCCTACAGAAAGTAGTAATGTTCCAAGTTCTTCATTTGTTAATCGTGGTCTTATACATAAGCTCGCTCTCCAACTTGCTTTTACTTCTTCAGGTTTCAGCTTAACATTGGTTAATACTTAATAGTGCTAATCATTAACATTTCATTTCAGCGTTGAAATATTCGACTGCAGTACCTGTGATATTTTTGTCAGCCCTTAAGTATCACGTCTTCCCTGACAGCTGGGTTAATATTTATCGTCCTTTATGGCTTCTGTCTGGTGTGGTGAACTCTCTCTACTCTTTCTATTGGGACCTGACAAGAGATTGGGACTTGAGGTCAGTGACATTTTTTTCATGCTAATTCTTTGGAGCTTTAGCTAATTTTTCAGACTGCATGCTGGCACTAATGCTTTAGTTGTTTTTTACCCAGTTATTGCTCATCTGACTCGCACTTTGATTTGGTTATCTATAGTTTTCTTTGATGTTGCTGGCTTCCAACTGTTTCAATTGATATGCCTTGTATTTTAGCATCCCAAATGCTGACATTGTTTTTGAACTGACAAAATTCTTCTTCCGACTATTATAACAAAGTAGCACCTTTTATTGATGTGGCGTCCTTCCAATCAAACTTCTCTACCTTCCCACATTTTAAATTGCCTGTTTATTACTTTGTGTGCAACAAATTAACATGTTAAACATGCTCCTAGAAATTTGATAGGGTAATCTATTAAAACATATATCACTCTTAAACATATATTCTCAAAAAAAAAAAAGAAGACATATATCACTCTTAAGCTTAGCTAAGTATTGCATAGAGATCGGATGTTAAGTTCTCATGTTTGTGGTTTGCACTATTTTGCATAGAATCTTGTGTAATTTGATTTGTACACTGCACTTTTCTACTATATCACTGTGTCTTAATACTTTCTCTCTCTCTCTTGATGCCTCCTTCTGTTTATTTATTTAATTTATCTCTTTTGATGCCTCCATCTATTTCCATGATTCTACACAAAATATTGTAATTAACCCTTCTTGAAATCTATGTGTTTTCATTGAATTCCTACAGTTGTTAAAGGAAAATATACATATCACAAACTCGGACAATAAAATAAGGGGTGAAGGCTCATTAATTTCCAAGAGTTGTAAACATTTAGTGTTAACACAAATAATTGAAGTAAAAATGACAAAGGTACTACCTATTGAAAAAAAGTTGACAGAGATACTAGAATAAAAGATCATAAGACAATGAAAATGTTGTCTCCAAGGGGATGCCCGATTGGTTGAGGCACAGGAGTTACAATCTAGAGATCCTTAGTTCCAATCCTAGCTACAACACTTTGTATGAGTCCATCTGCTCCAACATTTGTGGGTTTGGATAGACTGGATGGGTTGCACACAACCTAGCATGGACACCACTAATATGTTCATAAGAGAAAAAAGGAGAATGAAAATTTTGAAGTTGAGTTGAACTTTCCAGCATGTTCTTGAGTATGACAGCAGTAAACATGTGCTATTTTTTGCATACAAACAAGAAATTTAAAGGAAACAATATTGTATCAGATCTGTTTTTTTTTTCTTAATTAAATCACCATTTAGGCATAAACTCCACTTGAAATGAAAATGGTGAGGGATTGATGAGACAAAGAAGTTATAGGAGATGAGCCCCTAGGGGTTTGTTCAGAGCCCAGTTCGATATGTGTTTTAGGCGCAAGTCACATGTTCGTGACCTACCACAAACAAAAAACTTGGTATTTCTGGAGAAGGATAAAGAGGTAGGCTAATTGTTCGCTGAGTTTCAAAACTTGGCCAGTTTGCCCTGGGGGTTTCTCGGTTACAGAGAGGCTTTAGTTGATAGAGATAGGGGTTAAAGGAGGAAGGGTGAGTCACAGTAATGGTTAAAATGATGACTTGGAGTGAATGTGTAAAAAGTGGGTTGCACAAACCAATTCCCATGTTTTTTACTTTAATCATGCATTTATAATGGTCTGCCACAATACCACTTCCCTTGTCCTCTTGTTAATGTGCAGGAATGACTTTTCTTGGATGAGTCTATCTGGAATTGTTCTCTTGTTACTTTTGTTAACTCAAATATACTTCTTCTTTCTGCTAGTTGCTTCACTCGGATTTTCAAGTTTAGCAGACCAAGTGCATTATCATACTTGTTATACGGGCGGAAATGGGTAAGCCTATGCCTTTTGCTTATCACTACTGCTTCCAAACTTTCTAAGTTCTTTCTACTGGCTGTGCAATACAATTTAAAGACATTGACATTTGTTTTCTAGATTAAAGTTGAGGGAAAATTCAATGATTCTATTATTCCCTTTAATTTCATATATCCGATTGAAGCTGGAATTGATGTTATGTTTTCTTGATAATTTTGACAAACATTATAATACCCTACGTAGTAGAAGATTTTGATAGCCTCTAAGTTGGCATTTCTGATAAAATTTCTTATCGTAAAGTATTGAGGATATAGTTCTCTGACTGTCCGAACTTGCAGGTCTACTTTTGGGTAATTGGAACCAACCTCATCCTGCGATGCACGTGGACGTACAAGCTTTCTTCCCATCTCCGACACAATTATCTCACTGTGTTTGCAATAACCGCACTTGAGATCTTCCGTCGTTTCCAGTGGGCTTTCTTCCGTGTAGAGAATGAGTGGAATAAAATGAACTCTAAATCGAATATTCAACTCTCCATGGTTGACAAGCCAAATGAAGAACAAAAATTACTTGACTCAAATGGTTATAGTGTATAGACTATGGAACATAGATCCTCCCAACCTCATAGGAGGTTGACTGTACAACCTTCTTCAAGCCAGGCAGAAAGGTTTTATGGGGATCCCATTTTTCCTCTTTATCATACAAGAAATTCTTGTCAATAGTATAGTAGACCTTGAAGGTCAAGAGACATTAGATGACATACAAGATTCAACCAGCCTTCCTTTCCTGGAAACTAATCCCTCTTACTTCTTTGTTGGGCCTTTTAATCATTTTTTTATTCGATACTAATGCCATTTTTGAGGTAATTTTCATCTTTATGGTATCGCGAGATTATTACTTTTTTTTGTATCAGCAAATCATGCTGGAATTATCGTTCTTCTTCGTTGGTATTGATGAGATCCCAGTATCAAGTGCTGGAAAATTGTGACAAGGACAGAACATCTGAGTTTTTTGATAGATTGGGACTGATTGGAATATTCATTGGTTGCTTTTGTACTTAAAGTTTTTCCTAACATTATAGTTCACTCCTGTTGTGTCAGGTGCTGGTAGTGGTAGGGTTTTACTGTCTGAACTACTTATGTTGTCATACATTATTGTTTACTTTAGAAACAAAGCATTTGTCCCTACCTTTGTTCCAGCATTTCCAAGAACAAAAGCTACACTGCAAAATGGTTGCAGATTGATTGACTGACTGACTGCTAGAGAAGCTAAACCACAATTGAAGCATTGTAAGCTAAAATATCTGCATGATCCTAGCAAAGATTAAAGATACTGCTTCCTTCGCTTCAATTTAAGTGTCTTAGTTTGATTTGACATTGACGAAAGGGAGATTCTTGATTTTGTGATCTTAAATTAAAAATATGTATTGCACCAAAATGTTGACCTTGTTAGGTAGAATTTAGGAATTAGAAAGTCATCAAATATGGAAAGAGACATAACATGTAGCTAATTTTTTCAAATCTAAAGCCTTGAGCCCTTGGTGAGTAGTTAGCTGGTTCACGGTGACACATAGTAGGTACTTGGTGAAATAGTTTTGTAAATTGATCTCGTCCCAAAAAAAAAGCTTGCTCGAAATAAGAGATAGAAGTTTCGTAAATTCAACAAAAACACTTCAAATTCCCTTCACATGTTCAATAAGTGGTCCTAAAAATTCACCACACAACTAAAAAATTGAAAAAAACAGAACACTTGAAAGATTTGTCTCACCAAACATTTATGCAAATTCAGCAAAGAAAAAATAGAATTGCCATTTGCCAGTGAGGCCATTATTCTTTCTTCCTTTTGTCGTTCTCTTATCCACTATTTACAGCCACAAAACATTATCTCACCAACATATCCTGTGTGGCTTCAATTTCCCACTAAACTTCTAGTATTGGATATGTTGTCTATTCACATAATGTCCTAACCCCACTTTACCTGTCTTGTGTTCTCTTCATAAAAAAAAAGTATCATCCACATAATTTTCATAGTTTTGCAACAAAAAAATATACTATCATTTTCGTGAAAAATCATAAAACTCAAAACCAAAGTACACTTCGAACATGCATTAATGGCTTCCACCCTATGTTCTTCAATGAATGTGGAGTTTCAACAAATTCCCGCCAATTTTTGTATTTGAATTTGGGAGAGACGTCCGGATTCACTGTTTACTTTTTCTAGCCGCTATACATACGTTAAGTATACATCTGGCGCTTATCATTAGTTTAAGCAGTTTTTTCTATGGAGAGAATTTCACAAAAGGAACATGTTTTAGTTGATTATGGTCCACAAAGATCATTTGAGAGTTCACCAAGTGACATGGACATGGATTTTAATGATGTTTTCGGAGGTCCACCGAGGCGATTTTCTGTACAAGAAGCGAGAACTAGGCACAGTTTCAATGATTCAATGGAATCTGAAGAGGATTCAGCAGCTGTATCGCGAAATTCGTGGAATGGATTCAATGAAAAGCCAGTTTTCGGGGAAGAAAATGCTAACAGGAGGCGAAATCAGGGCGGTGATTTCTATGATGATATATTTAAAGTTGATGAATCTTACAGTTCAAATCCTGGTTCAAGAGTTTTAAGCCCTGTTCGACCTTTGTCACCAAAAATTGAAGCTTTTGGTACTTCACTCCCAGCTCAATTCAGGTACTTTATGTACCTTTTTCATTTATATAGAAGTATATCACAGAATTTTTATGCTAGTTAGAGGTGTTATTTTGAATAAATTGGTCTCTGATTTTGGCAATTCTCATTTCATGAGTTAGCTTTTGGAGTTCAGTTCGGCCCAAAGTTCTTTTTTTTATCCTGGTATCAGAGTCAGACTCATCTCAATTCATTGTTTACGTGATGTTGGCCCCTATCTTATACTTTTAGGGGGGGTAGGGGTTCTCAAATAGGTGGGGTAGGGTCGTTCTCAAATCAGTGATTTTGGAAACTGCTTTGATTTGCTGTTGTTGAGCCTAGAGTCGTTCGGAAACAGCCTCTCTACCTCTATGAGGTAGGGATAAGATTTGCGTACAATCTACTTCTCCGGACTCCTCTTACGGAACTACATTGGGTATCTTGTTGTTGCTATATGCCGATTGTATGTCTATTGGAATTGTTTTGAACTATATCTATTACAGGAAGTAAATATTTCAGTATAGATGACCTTTATGCGAGCTTTGCTTGGTAGGCGCTGCCTACTCACTCGGACAATGCTCTGAACAATATCAACGGATCTACTGTCTCTAGCTGATAAAGAAACCGATCAATTCTAGTTCTACTTTCAGTAGTAGTAGTAGTCAGATTTTCTAAGAAGCAGTAGTTCAATTCTCATTTTGTTGCTTCATAGATTGGTTGTAACTGTTTGTTTCCTGTCCAGCCTTCCTGCCAAGTTGACGAAAGCAACAGATCTTCCCACGTTTGCTTCAGGAAGTCATAGTCCACACAAGAAGCGAGAAAAAGAGATGAAAAATGATGCTCCTGTATTTTATCGACAAAGTCCATTATCACGTGAAGGTACTGTTATTGGTGATGATTTAAGATACATGTCTGAACCCGATGAACGAGATATAGGAGGGAACCTGAAGAAGAGCGGAGAAAGCAAGGAAGATACGAGTAGTGAATATCAATTCCATTTCTCCATATACAAGTGGGCAGGCAAAGGAGTTCCCATGCTTGTTTCACTGAAGGGAGGGAAGCATTTCAAGCCTAAAGAGAAAATCAAAATTGAAAGATGTTCTAGCTCCAAGGGAAGGATGGAAAATGATAACACGGGTTCCAGCTCTCCATTAGGAGGAAACGCCAACTTCTCCAGGGATGCAAATTTCCACTCCTTCAGTACGAGAAGTAAGAACCTGGAGAGTGGTGACAAAAAAAATGGTATTGTTGGGGAAACTCTCGGCGTTCCAAAGTCAAAATCTGTTCAAAGTGTTAAAGATGATGTTGGAGGTGATGACAGTATCTTAAGGAATGAAAAAGAAGTAGAAGAACCACAATTCAGACAGAAGACAGGTTTAGGTGATGAAATCCAGACAGAAATTCCAAGGAACTCGAAAGAAACCAAAAAAGATAAATTGAAGCCTCTTCATGCATTTTTTGTTAATGAGGCTGAGGAAAAAGGTAATTTCTAATTTGTAACCTGGAAACTACAGACACTTGTATTTGCTTTACACAAAAAATGTTTCTTATTACTTTGCAGGCGATGTTAAGGTGGCACAAGAAACAGAAAGGAAGAGTAACACGGTCAAAGTTACGCAAGCAGCAAAAACAAATGTTAAAGTCAAGGAAAATGTGAAGAAAATTGATAATGAGGCTGATAAAAAGTTGAAAAAAGATGATGTTGAAGTTGGTGACGACACACAAAAAAGAGACTCACAAGCTAAGAGAAAAGGGAAGAGGGGTCTTGACAAAAAAACTGTAGTAGATACAGGAGTAAACAGAAGTAGTCCGCCAAGTTCTCCAATAAGATCATCCGAGAATACTACTAAAGCTGGAATTAAAGGAAAGGTTCAAGACTTTGTAAAGATGTTCAACCATGAAGTTCATTCAACACCCCAAGAAGGCGAAAGTCGAAGTAAAAGCTTTAAATGGAAAGCTAGCAGCAATACTGGAGTTGAAAGTGAAAAGAGTTATAGCATGCCAAAATCAAATGAAAAAGTTCAGTTTTCCACGATTAACAAGACGCAAGATGCAACCCCTGATGTACCAAACTTCTCCTTAGTAATCCTATTATTTCTAAGATCTTCCTTTCTTGGATTAGACTTCCATTTTGGGGTCCCAACTCATGGAGACTCGGGGATAATAGGTTCATTATTGCTCCATTGGTAATGATCTGCAATTCTTTTTGATTCCTTATCTTGCTTTTTACAGGTAGACAAAAATCTTAACAAGCAAGAGAAAACAACTAAATATTCCCAAACGAAAACATCGACGACTCAGACTAAAGATTATTCAGATCAAAAGGCTGCTCCATCAACTAATGGTAAGTTATAATCCCTCCATATCAGTTTGTTCGTCTGGTTTTGACTTGCCACAACATTCAAGAAAGTAAATAAGAGGTTTGAATAGTGGTTATAAACGAAAGATATATAGAGTGTACCAAAATGCCGTTTAATCTTGTGGTCTTAAACATGTCATGTGAAAAGCTAAAATTAAAGAGTTGCCAAAAAAGGGAAGATGCATTCTGTTTTAAGCAGACTAAAAAGAAAAATAAGAGAAGCAAATTGAAATGGAGGTAGTATTTATTTTGTTGAAACAAGAATCATGACTCATTGAATGATGAACTTCGTTTCAGTTTCTTTACTTATTTTGTACCTGCTTCTACCTTGGTTGAGACATGAGAAGTCCAATCCCGTTCACTTCTGAACAATATATAACTTAAGGGTAAAGTTGGGAACTCATTTCAGGTTAACTACAAGCAACTACCTCTTCAATGTTGTTCTCAATTTAGTTAAATTAGTCTTTTTCTTTCGATTTCAACAGTTCATTTCCTCAGTATCCCTGCACATGTTACAGAATCTTTGATATTAGCAGCATCACCGCTTGCATTTTTCTGCCTTAAAGTGATTCCACACTTCTATGTTTATTGCAGAGTCAAAACGAGAAGATCGAAAAGTCTCAGTTGGAAGCATGGATGATCTCTTTGGTGGAAATTATGTGGTATGAGTGCTTTTCTAAGTTTCTCTAAGTGACATTTGTAAGCATTTATGTTGCCTGCATTGCAACTTTATACTGTACCCAAAAAACAATGCAAGGATTAGAAGAGGGAAAACGATATCAGAGAAAACAGAAGAATCCAATTTTTGAGTCTGCAACTTGTTACAGTTTGATGCCTTAGTAGGTCGGGTCATATGACTTCAGATTGTTTCGACTAAAGCTTACGATGATCAAACAGGATAGCATGTTTGTGGAATGCCTCTTTGTAAATTTGTGTTACTGATGAGATAGTTTACCTTTGCACAGGTGGAAGAATTATTTGAAGATCAGGACAAAGCTTCACAAACTAATGGAAAATCCGAGGACAACCAAGTAATTCATTTCTTTTTTCTCAGTATCCCTGTTGAATTCAAGCATCCGGTAATATGGTTGTAATCGTTTGCTATGAGCTTATAGGCTTCAGATGCTAAAATTAAGCAATGGTCACAAGGGAGGACAGGAAATATTCGCTCGTTGCTCTCAACGTTACAATTAGTAAGTGTGTTTCCTCTTCTACTCAATTCCAGCAGGTCTTTTTTAAGGACAGGATGGCTAATTCTTAAAGCACAATCATTTTAAAACAGGTTTTATGGCCCGAGAGCGGATGGAAGCCTGTGGCCTTAATGGATTTAATGGAAGGAAATCAAGTGAAGAGAGCATATCAGAGAGCATTACTCTATATACATCCAGATAAGCTCCAACAAAAGGGTGCTGCTTCTCACCAGAAATACATTGCAGAAAAGGTTTTCGATATTCTGCAGGTACCTTATAATTTTGTTGAGTAGTACATGTAAGTTTTTTCCAAAGCCAAAAATCCTAGCATCTGCACTAAATATAAGAAACCAAATCTTTAACTGGAGTGCCTATTAACTCTCTTATCCCATCTAATATCTCTGTTCTTCATAGTTCGATCAATCAACTAAGACATTCTTTTTGAACTGAAAAAGAAAGTAAGACAAATAAATTGAAATGGAGGAAGTATTACTTTGGTCATGCTACTAAGTTGCCCCATGTTTCATGAGACTAAATCCTTTTGCTTGTAATGTTGAATCATAAAAGTTTTAAGTATGTTTTATGCAGGAAGCTTGGGATCATTTCAACTCACTTGGTCCTATGTAACACTCACATATGCAATGTGGTAACCGAGGAGGCGCGGACATTAAAAAACTCTATTCATCTGTGTACATACCAGGCAAATATGTCATACATATCCACTCCATACAACACACCAAAATCTGTTTTTGTCTATACTTAAAAATAGAACACAAGACTTTAATCAAAGTTCATTTTTTTTTTTTCTACAGCAGAGTTATGAGTTAGTTGTAGTTGTTACAACATCTGATAGTAGGCAGCAGGAAGCTAGCCTTATTATACAAAACTGCCCTTCCATATAGATTGTCATGGCATGAACTTTGTCAATAGATTCCTAGCTTCCTATTAATCTTGATTAGTTTTAGCTTAGGCTTTTTATTGTTTGATAGTTATCTTTGTGGACAGGACCACTTTTATACAGTCTCCTGAAACACCTATCCTCTATGTGCTTTCAGGGCCCCCACTTAAAAAAATCACTTGCTTCTGATTGCAACCATTCCCTGAAGAGGGGAAGGGTGGACTAATTCAGAAATCTACTCTGAAGTCACGTCTTTCAGTACTTTTCAAGTTGCTCTTTGCCTAAAGTCCTCCTTCGACTTGGCTAGAAAGATTTCAATGGGAATTGTGAATTTAGTTAGATTATACAACATTTTGTGAAATATCAACACAACTTTGAATCCTCATAGGAGTAATGTTGCGAGCACACCACTCTTCCCATATTCCACTAGTGGAACTAAATCGAATATGTTGGTGTTTTTATTATATACATCACGGATCACTAAAAAGGGGTGTTTGTCTACTTGATAAACCAGATGGATTTTAATGTTGATTTTAAAACAAGAGACACAAGCAGCTGTACTTCTTCGTGAAAAAGCTGTCAATCTTGTAAAATGTGCTTGATGAAATTGACTTGCATTATTGTAGTTGAGCAAAAACTAGTACTTGCAATAAATTAATCCTTAAATTGTACAGAAATATTTAAGTTTCCAAAGATCCATGCCCTTTTGGAACTGGCTACAATACTGGTCCCCTACCCCAACCCCCACTCCAAGTCCTACTAAAAAAATACTCCCTCCGTCCAACTTTACTTGGCCCCTATTGACTTGGCACAAGGATTAAGAAGTAGTAAATGATAGGGGTAATTTTACCAAATCACCCTTTGAATATAATTAATACAATGTATTGAAAAATGTAATAGGAAAATAATTATAATTAATGATAAGGGTAAATTAGGAACTAAGTGTAAAATTATCTCTTGATTTCATAAACTGGACGAGTATTGTTGGACATCCTAAAATAGTATAGTGGCCAAGTAATACTCCCTCCGTCACATTTTATGTAGCACCCTTTTCTTTTTGGTCCATCCCAAAAAGAATATTATCTTACTCAAATTCGAAACAATTTATCTTTAAAATTTTGTTTTTACCTTTAATGAAATGATTCTAAGTCACACAAATATCTAAGAATGATTTTAGATCACAAGTTTTAAAAGTCTTCCTTTCTTTCTTAAACACTATGTCAAGTCAAAGAGTGTCATATAAAATGGGACAGAGAGAGTAATAATAATGTTTAGAGTGAAATATTGAAATAAAAGATTTGGGACCCCTTCTTGTGACCTAAATGGGATAAAGCCTAAATAACTAGTAGTAGAAAATTCAAATCCTTGAAAAATTAACTTCATAGTTGCCTCCCACTAATGTAATAGGTTATCATATTCTAAAGTCATGAACTCTATATTCTAAATGTGACTCAACAAAGACAGGTCTCAGAACTAGCGATAAATTTAAAATTTAGATAAAAAAAATTTAAATACGTTATATATTAAATTTTATTTATACATATATATAAAATTAGATGGCAAAGGATTGAGATACGCTGGATCGACAATCATGATCTAAACTTAAATAATTTTAGGCATAGTCATAGCCAATGTTTTTAAGCAATCTAGTTTATAAAGTACGTACAAAGTGTATAGGCGGTATAAACTTTAACTATATATATATACATATAAAAAAAATATTTTTAATAATTTATATGTATGTCCTAACTTATCAAATTGGTTTTTTGTCTTCCAAGTGACTCAAAAAGTGTAAAGTCAACTTGTTAATAATAGGGAATGCAAAGCTAAATAATTAAAGGTTATCCTCTTAATCCTACAAAAGAAAAAGAATAAAAAAAATGAAAAGGGCAAACACATTTTTTTTTTGACAAAAGTGAAAATGTTATTTACAGGTAGAATTTTTGAATTTTTTTTGAATTTTTTTTTCATTATTAATTAAAAATTATTTGAGTTCGACCTGTGAATATAAAAAAATAACTAACTTAAATTAGTCAAATTTTAAAAACTATCAATCGTTCAAAAAATGTAAGTAGGGACTGGTTGGTAGAAGAGGCCAAATGACCTTGTTTTCTATGCCCAACCTGCCTTCTTCTAAGGATACACTTACCAGATGGCACGTTGCTGAGTTATTTATATACTTTCCTCGTCTTATTTTACGTGATATTTTTTAATTTGGAATAATATTTTTTTTAAAAAAAGACTTTTGGAATTTATTGTCTAAAATTATTCTTAAATATTTGTGTCGTTGAGAATTATTTGATTAAGGATAGAAGATGAATTTTAAAGTTAAATTATTTCTGACTAAATGTGACATTCTTTTTGGGACGAACTGAAAAAAAAGACGTCACATAAAATGAGACAGATGGAGTATTATTTTTAATTTATCTTAGGGCTTATGCAAAAGGAAATTTAGGACCATATTGTATATGTTCAAGCATTTGGCATTATGATTCGATCAATTTGAATTCGCATTGGAGAGTCTTGATAAAGCATTTTAGACGACTGTAAATTTAGAATTTGAATACAAAATTTTAGATTTTAGTCTTAGATAGAGAGCGCTTCATATTTAAAAGGTGATTTTTAGCGAGAATTTGAATAGTTTAGTCTTAAAAACGTATATCAAATATCAGATAAATAAATAAAAAAGTGGACTAAAATTTTGCCATGTTAGTGACACGTGCTAATTACTGTATTTAGAATTTAATAGTTATTTACGCAAATATAATATTTTCTCATAAAATTTTTAATTTGGTTTAAAAAGAATTAAAACTTCTTTGAAGGATGAAAATATATCACAATTATAATGTCCCATATTATATGAGTACTTTACATTTTACACGATTATTAAGAAATCATTAATGCACTAGTGAACTTTATCATTTTACCCTTTATTTATGTCAATGTACATTAAATTAAGTTAGAAAAAATTATTAACATACTAATTAATGGTAGGGGTAAAATGAGATAAAAATAATTAATTTTATCCTAATTTAATAAGTGCGCATATAATATTGGACAAATATTTTTAAAAAGATGCTCATATATTATCAACGTAAAGTATTATTATTTTCTTTCTCCTTTTTTGTGGATTATATTATGGTGTCTTTTATTTTTCTTTGCAAATACTTTCCTCATTAAATTTTGGGTTAATTTAGCTTGTCATTGACTCCATTGAAACTTTTCCTGTCTAATTTTTACTTTATTCCAAGAGCTTTAAAAAAAACACAAATAAAGTAATAAAAATAGAAATAAAGATTTTTGAGCTTTTAAAGACCATAGAAAAGAGGATAATAACATTCTTGGTCCTTTATTTATTGATAAATTTTGATTTCAATTCTAATGTTATATGAAATTAATGTATTTAATTTTTAATTAGTTAATAGGTGTGTATTTGTTCTTTTCATATAGAAAATATATTTATATCAGATCACGAAAAATGAATTTGAGTTTTAAATCATGTAATATCCGTTCCTTTATAATGAGGTCAAAGCATATTATGTTATCGGATAATCGGTGAAGACATATTTCATCGACTCGAATCAATGCGAAATAAACCTACACCCTAGACTGGTTTTATATCATAATATAATAAAAAAAGTCTCTCAGAGAAAGAAAATGTAGCCTATCGTGAAGTATATTAGCATCAAATATAAAATAATAACACAGAGATAATTAATGGTCAAATAATTACTCATATTAATTTGGAAAATATGTGAATATCCAAAAGTTAAGGAATTAAACTTAAAACTTTTTAAGTTATTTAAGGTAAAATATAGTTAATCAAATATTGTATAGACTAAAACAAAAATTTACTAATAATCAAAGGACTAAAAATGCTATTAACACAATAAATAAAATAAAAAATAAAGAAGAGAGAGAGGGAAAAAAAAGAAGGGAGAGACAGTGTGTGTCTGTGTGTTTTCTCTCTTTTGTCAGTTTCTGCTTAGCTTCTGAAATTTAGGGTCCCTTCAAATTCCTCTCTGTGTTTTGCTGTTCTTTTACTTGTATTAAGCAAAGCAGAATTCACTTTTTTATGTTTATTCCCCTGATTTCTGAGCTTTTTGCTGTGTAAATCTTTCAGAAAAACATGAATGTGTGTCATTTACTCATGGAGAGACACAACTAGGAGGCTCTTTTTTTTTTAATGTTCACCATTTGCATTGTAGTTGTGTGTATATGCTCAAGAAAAGCTTAAAGGTGGTCTTTGGCATCTCTTCTAATGGAAAATTGTAAGTCTTTCATCCAAAAATTTTATCTTCCTCTTTTATTTTTGGTACAAATCTTTCTAATTCAGGGGTGGATGCAGCTTTTAAGTTATGGGGTTTATCTGAACTCTGTACTTTTGACATGTTCATTAAAATTATAGTGAATAGTAGATATGAACCTGTAGCTTTTATAAGTGGTCAATGGTAAAATTCTTAAAGAGTGAATCCATAGAGGTTAAATCTTGGATCCCCATATGAGTTACTTGATGTTTATTCAATTGCTGTGGCTTTTGAGTTTTATTTTTCTGCAAAGTTTGGATTTTTCTAAAACTTTTGTGGTTGAGTTTTGTCTACATTCTTATTTCCTTGTTGGCCACATTGAAATTTTGTGAACCTGTTCTTCCTTGTTCAAAAACTGGTTGAATCTTTTTGTTCACTGCAAAAGTTTCAATCTTGCTGTAAGATCTGATATAATACTGTTTTTTTTTACAAGTTGAAGTTGTGATTCTTTCATAATTTTTGCTTTTTTCTTGGAATTTGCACCTTTTTTGGATTTCCTACATGAATTTTTGTTGTGTTTTCTTTAGAAAGCAGCATTTCAGAACTGGGATTTGTATGGAATATTTGGAGGAATAAAGTTTACTGTTAATGTTTGAATCTAATGATAAACAGTTGCGGAGACATGATTTTTACGAAGGGGGTTTGAAATAGTTTTTCAGTTGTGTCAAGCTGGTTCAATACGCAATATGTACACATAAATATCAGATTTGACCTTACATATACAACTTACTTTTCCGTCAAAAGGGGTTTGGATGAACCCCTTCCACACCCTGGCTCCACCTTGATGATAAAAATCATAGAAATAGCTCTTTTTTTATTTAAAGGAATAGTGAACTATTTATTTCTTTGCTATGTGGTGATTACTTGTCCAAAAAGAGCTGAAGTTTAATTTATTTTAGTTTATGTTATTTTGGGGATATTTATAATTTGTGGGATCTGCTTACTTCATAGCTTTTCATTTGGCTTTTGAACTCTCAATCTGTTCTTCTCTCTGCATATTAATCATATCAATATCTTCAATAATTATGTAAAAAATTATATCGGTCAAACAGCTTTCCAAGTGCCTTTTTGAACAGCTATGAATGTCGCTGCACCCGTATCGGATCCTTCTCTAAAGAACTAGTTTTGGAGTATCTGACATGCACCAGTGGATTTTCAGAAAAGTCATCAGAATGAGAATTAGGAACTTATTTAAGTATACAGTTGAAATCTGTAGTCAAGTTATCAAAGATGGAAGTGTCAATTCCATTTACTGCTTTCCAACTTAGGTGGAAATTGACATTATATAGTTAAAGATAATAATTAATGTGTCTTCTTTTTTTGTTTTGATTGAGGGAGGCTAGTTATGGTTAATAGTTAATGAATAGTCTGTCTGATTTATGCTTGCACTAACAGATAATTAAATTGTCTGTATCTGTATGGTGTCGTTATTTTGCTGGTTAGAGCTACTCAGGGATTAGTTGTACAGGGTTTAATTTTGCAACGTTTGAGTATCCATGTATTATCATCCACATATTAGTTATTCTATCTTCTATCCCGCATAAAATAATACATAAATCGACTCATAACTTATACTTGTTTTAATAACCAAACACCATATACAACACAACTAAAAAGCTACCAAACATGATATGTATTAATTATTCTAGTCTTGATACATGAATAACTCCCTAATCAACCACCAAATGGCCCCATAGTGTATTAAAAAATATCCACTAAATGAGCTAATTAAAACTGAATTTTCAATTCTGCTTTTAAACGGAAGTAGATGGAAGAAAGCGCTGCAATATTGGATGCAGACTAATGAGGATTACATACTAGAGTTAGTTGTTTCCTACTAATGCCACAAAGTTGACTTTCTTGGAAATGAAAGGGATGGATATTCTTTAACTTTCCTCTCTCCTCTTTCTCCCAACTGAAGATTCCTTCTCAGTAATCTTTTATGAGAAGTTCCTCACAACTGTTAAGTTCAGTTACCTTTTTTTTTAAAATACTCATTTGTTAATTGAACAATTCAAGCTTCCATTAAGAAGTAATAGTAGGGCCTTGTTGCAACGGCAGGTGATAAAAAAGGATGGTGGCAACAGCTATATTTATATATTATCCTCAAAGGATCAAGCTGTATCATAGAGTAGCTAACATGACTAGTAAAAGCAGGCTGTTTAGCTAAATATTTTCCAATGTAATATACAAAAAGAGTCCAGAATTGTGTGATATGTCTGTTTTAAGGAATTAAAAGTGCATGGACAAAAGGTTGTAATGTTCTGATGTGAAGTTGAATGGAGAACAGCTGCTACAAAGGATTTGGTAATAAATTATTCTAATGCACATATTTCATGGCATGCCAATAAAAGTTGGTTTTTGGATGGACGACATGTAGTCAGATAGAGCAAGCATAATGTAGTTTCATTACCAGCATGTTGTTCTGCCTCTGGTTTCGTATATAATACATTAGATCTCTCAGAAGACATCTTCAGGTTAATAAACAGTACGCGGCATGTTATATTTTGTGGTCAATTACTTAACATTACATGTTTCCCTTTATTTTTTTTTAATAGAAACCCAGTGATTTTATTTAGCAAAGTAGTTTAAATAAGGAAATTTCTTGAAAGCAGAAGGCTACTGGCTAATCTTTTCTCTTGGTCTTGTTTTTATACTGACTGTTCTGCACATATGAAAACAACTGTTTTTGTACTTATCGTTATCATATTGTTACTAGTTCTAATTTGAGTAATTTGAGAAAAACTTTTTTATAATCCAAAATTCTTTATGTCAACTCGAGTTATGGAGGTGACAAAGATAGAATGATATGAAGTTGAATGATATGTTCTTTTAGATGGAAAACATGCCGTAGTGATTTACCCTTTTCCTCTGCCGTTCTCATATTTAACTGATATAATTGGTTGATATATAGACACATTGGCGTGATTGAACTTCACCTGGTAATCTTGGTGCAAGATTCTTTCATTTGTACATTACTAATTTTCTTTTTGCTATTTTTCTTTTCTTGTTCTGAAGACTGACTTCTTAAATTTTAGTATGAAACCTTATGCATTTCCGTTAATGCAGATGTACAAGACGCCAGTGGGCTCTGAGTGAATCTTATTTTGCATAGCAAAAGGAAAATGTCGTTAAAATCAAAGAAAGGATGGAAATCAGTTGTGCCCCTCCGTCTGAAGACCAAATCTTCAGCACATTTTTGTTTGCTCCCCAAAACGAAGTCAGATCGTTTTGCTCCTGGTGAGACACCAGTTTGTCTCAATGTGTATGACTTGACACCAATGAATAGCTATGTCTACTGGGCTGGCTTTGGTATCTTCCATTCTGCTGTGGAAGGTAAGAGACATTATTTAGAGTGCACCTACGGAAATTATCCTTTCCTTGTAAATATATTGTTCTATTTGTATTTTTCTCCTATTTTAAACGTCGATTTTACTGATTGAGTAATGAGAGAATTGCATCTACTAGATGATATGTACCACATTATCATATGTCTGTTGCATATTTCATTTAGCTATAATGAGATTAAAAAAGTTTGTAATGCTTAAATTCAGGATCTGAAACTTGCCTCTAGGGTATATTCATGTAACAACAAGAACATACCAGCGTAATTCCACAAGTAAGGGTCTGGGGAGGGTAGTGTGTACGCAGCCTTACACCTTCCTTATTAAGGTAAAGAGATTATTTCCGATAGACCCTTGGCTCAAGTAAAACAGAATCAAGAAGACAAGTGAGTTAAATAACTGCGATAACAAAGAATCCATATTAAAAACAATTAAGAAAGGAACAAGTAGCAACAGCAAAATGTATGATAACTGAAGCAAAGGATACAACTGGTAACCCTAAAGTCGAAGAATAAGACAATAGGAGAGTAATAATAACAATACCGATAGGGAAACTGGACAATACTTGACTACCTTCTAACATGTTCCTCGACCTCTATATCTTCCAATCTAGGATCATTCCTCAGTAACTTATTGGTGTGTCATGTCATGTCTCGGGTATATTCATGTCCTGGAGCTTATTCGTGACATTTTCATGTCAAGTAAATATTTGGTTTGCATCACAGTTTGTTTGTAGATTTTTACTTTTGATGTGTTATAGTATTTGGCACCTCTCAGTTCATCTTTGGATGCTTCCTGAAGAAGATAATTCTGCAGTTTTGGTGATATAGTTAGCCAATAGACTAATCACCTCTTTTCATCAAGGTTGTTTACTTGGTCCCTGCAATCTATTTCTCATTGAAAAGCTGCTGTTTCTGCAAGTTCTTTTGAGTCGATTTCAATGAAACCTCAAGGTTCGCCTAATATTCCATTAGCATGGAGGCTTGAGATGAAAATGATTTTGTGCTACTGCTAAGAAAAGACATGGCTTTAACGCAAGTCTTACACGCATCTGCAACTTTCTTGTGTGCCTCATATTTTGAATTTCAACTAATGTAACATATGCTTTACAGTTCACGGTGTAGAATACGCATTTGGAGCTCATGATTACCCAACCAGTGGTGTCTTTGAAGTTGAACCGCGACAGTGTCCTGGATTTAAGTTTAGGAAGTCAATATTTGTTGGGACTACAAAGCTGGATCCGAATCAGGTTAGAGAGTTTATTGAACATCAAGCTGCTGCCTACAGTGGTGACTCGTATCACTTGATTGTGAAGAACTGCAACCATTTTTGCAATGATATATGCTACAAGCTGACCGGGAAAAAGATTCCAAAATGGGTGAACCGGCTTGCAAAATTAGGTATCTCTTTGCTATTCCGCCACTCTTTGATTTGCTGTGTCTACAGCTAATATTTCCCAGAATGTGCTCTGGCTTTAAATAATCGATTTACCTGGTCTGTAGAGATCTCAACTCCTACCTTTTATTTCCACTGTGCTTCACAATCCATTCACCCTCCATCATGGCACTCAAATCTTCAGTGCAGTATTAATTACATTCCCTTTTGCATCAGTTCAGTTAGAGTACACAAAATTTCGGTGGCTTTCTCTTGCTCTATATGATACTATTGCTCATGTACTGTATTGACAAGGAATTAATCTAGAATTTCCATTTTAATGACAACACTCTTTATTTTTAGAGCGTTTCAATTACCACATTATTTCATTGTTGTTGCCGTTCTTTCACTTTGGATGCCTCTATACGGCTTTCGCTATGAATTGACTTGTTTCCTCCACTCTCGTATTTCCTTTTTCATAACTACTTTGATTTGTTGCACTTGAGCCGAGGGTCTTTTGAAAATAGCCTCTCTACCTCCACTGGGTATGTTGTTGTTTGTACTCTTCATGTTTAGATCATGACTTTCCTAAAATAGAACATATACATCTCTTTTAGCTTTCCTTTCATGAGGCAGCACCTGAAGGCATAATACAGTTTCGTTTTACCCAACATCACGAAAAAACTTGCATGAGATTTTTTACCTCATTGGACCTAGTGAGACCTTAGAAAAATGTTGTATATACTTTCAAAGTCTACTCTAAAAGTCTCAGCTACTTGATATGTTCATAAACACGTGATAACTTAGCCATCACGGATGTGTTTCATCTCCTGAATGTAGGAAGTATGCTCCTTTTTGATGTCCTATTTGCTCCAAGAAACCTCTCTACCTTTGAGGTAGTGGTAAGGTCTGCGTACATTTTACCCTCCCCAGACCTCACTTGTGGGATTCCACTGGGTATGTTGTTGTTGTATTTGTAAAGATAAACAAAGGTTGAGTGTTCACTCTCTATCTTTCCCTTTATCGTATGTTCACACTTTCTAGAAAAGCTTATTAACTATTCCCTCCATTCCATTTCATGTCGCATATTTTCCTTTTTAATCTATTCCCAAGATGTGATCCATCTTTTTTTCTTGGCTGTAGTGAAACATTGGTTTATTTAGTGAGGAACCATTTCACTCAACGTCAAATGATCAAAGCTAAAAGCTTTAGCCATCTAAGAATTGCACATTTCTATTAGAAATTCTCTACCCTTATAGCCATAGAAGTGTCATAGCTGACCATAACTTCCAAAAATACTTTTGGTATGTGAAGAAAGTCTTTTATTTCTATCTTAAACTCTGCCCTAACAAGCACAACAGTATAAAATAAAATGGAAGTAGTATTATGCATGATATGCTGCTGCTTTTTTTGTCTTTATAGGTGCAGCATTCAACTGCATGTTACCTGAGGCTTTGAAAGTTGCTGCTGTCGAAGACGAACCAAATGGCCCAGAATATGTTAGTGAGAAGAGAAAGCTGAGAAGTGCTTTCAGTTGTCTTTCTTCAATTTCAACAAGACAACAGAAGTTATCTAGGTCTTCATTGTTTCTACAGTCACCCCTTAAAGGCTGTTTACCTTCTTTGGAGTCAAGAAAGTCTAGGAATCGCTCTTCAAAGGAAAGGTAAACGTAATGTACTCTGTTGTGATCACAGTTTCCTTGAAGCAAAAAATTGGTGAAGGCTACCCCATGTGGTATTTTCAGAAAACTATAGAATGATGAGATTAACATTCTTGAAGAAGGTATACTGTTTGTAATGTGGTGCAGTATGTGCAATTTGCGTTCCTTATATAGTCCCTTTTATTTTGAGTAATTTTCTTCCTCATCCATCGATTGATCACACGAGTATGGATGGCAATGGTTGCCTGGCTTGTACTTAAAATAGTAATTTGTAAATGAGAGACCCCTTTAGCTTATGGTATGTGCAAATATTTGGGTATCAAGGACAAGACGTTGATTACAATGAAGTAATTAAGCAATATTTTGTGGGTAGACTAGGCTAAAATTGTACTCATTTTATAAACAACTTTGTTACTTTTGCGTATAGATCAAGTCAGTCCAGCATAGGGAGAAACGCAATAAAGATGTAAAGATGTGATGCTAAAAAATACATGGCTAAATTTACATAACACGATGATAACATCAATGGCATCTACATCTTCTCTTTGGAACGACAATCTTCACAAAATACAAAAACCATCAATGGCATGGCATGTGGGCA
>JBCEWC010000631.1:0-13426 GCA_038996855.1 Solanum aculeatissimum | reverse complement strand
ACACCCCCCCCCCCCCCCCCGCCCAACAACCACCTCTCCCTCCAGTGACAATCTTCAGTAGCATGTAAGGCATACAGAAATAAACACTTCAAGATGTGAATACATTTAGACAAAAACAAAAATGAACAAGAACCTTTAGAACTCCTGATAACCAAGAAGCAGGTGAAAAGGCAACTTTTATGTCTAGCTCAGGAGCAATTGACAGGGAAAATTAGTTGGAGTCTATTCACATACCGGAGGAGAGGGAAGACGCTAACCTAATCTTGGGAGTTACATTCAACCCAGCGAGCAGCACTAGCTGCTACGCTGAATTCATCTTTTTGGGTCTGTCAAAACAGAAGGTAAATGAATAGGAAACAGGGATATTTGAGCATGTAACCACTGGCTGTGGCCAAAGAATGTTGTCCATAGGTCCATTTTCATTTGATATAGACACAAAGAATGCTTCATCTGGATAAGTTATCTTCATATAACTTTTGCAAATAATAGAATCACAGAATGAATATACAGATGGCGAACCCGAATTACTGTTGACAAAACAAACCTGCAGGAACACCAAAGAGATGCTTCAGATAAACAAATGTCCAATATGCTTGTTAAAACATTGCCTAACTGTCATGCAACACATGATATACAACACATACAACCTGTCAAACTGGAAACTTTAACGACAAATGTCCACTCAGGATATCAACAAAGACGGATGTTTTTTGATTCCATGAAGATACAGAAGTATGACAGAACACCCAAGTTTTCTTATTTTAGAAAATAGAGAGGACAACCACAATGTCATTATATTCAGAAACAACACAACTAGTATTGCACTTGGACTAGATATCTTTTCAGTGCCCAGGAGATGAAATTATCAATCGGCTTTCTGATGGAAAACAGTAGGCATGCTATTATTACCATTGAGAGCAGCATGATATACTCGCTTCTCTGCCAAACCAATATCTGAGAGTATTAAATTACCCTGCAAGAACAGAGGAATGACATCATCCATCCGCACTTAAGTACACAGAGGGATTGAAATTACCCTATAATAGTTTCACTTATTCACTTTACGTGCCTTTGGGAGAACACAAGGGGAGATGAAAAGATTGCTACTTTCTAGAGATAAACATCTGTAGGAATACAAACATAAGTGCAAAGGAACAATGGGCGACTCTCCAAATTGTGGAGCACTCCTATTTTCTAAATGACATTTTTAAAGATAAGTTCGACATAAGCTCAGAAATGGACATGGATTGACATCTCCAGATTGCAGAGATATTTATCCTCTTTCTACAAAACCAGATCTTATGAGCAGCAAGCAGTGAATGAAATTCCAGTCTCACAAAATAGTTCAACGAAGTACGTTCCTCCAAAAACTAGCAAATTATATTCCTAACAGGTCTCCAGATTTACTTTATGGTCTTACTCTAGAAATATGAAGATTGAGCTGTCATTAAGGTAAAATTGTATGCAAAACATACCTCATGAGCCATCAACCTTCGAACATTCTCAGCATAAAGTCTAGGGTCGTCCTTTTCTTGCTGAGAAGGGTAGTAAACAGGTAACCAGGTTGCCTCCAAGTAATTTACAAATTGACAGAGAAGGAGAATCACATGCCGTGCCTGCAAAAGGAATTGCATTTTCATCCTAAAATTAAGAACCAGTCTCATAAAAATTCATGACTTTATATAACAGTATAACACTGATGACTATGAACAAATATGATATATGTAACCAACTGATCATATAATTAGATGCATATCCAACAAGAAAATTTGTGCAATCAGTGTATCTTTATATATAAGAACAAATATTCAGGTATTGGATACTGAATTTTCCTTGCTGTAACAACTAACTTTGTACCACAAAGTTCATCTTAAGAATCTATCATTTGGTTATTTTGTGGTCAAGAAACCAAGATCCCAACAAAGTTATACAATTCAGGGAACATAACATGTTTCAAGATGAACACAAGAGAATCATGGTGTTAGGTGGGAGTATGAATATAGCCTGTATCTGTAACAGCACACAGTATTATGAAACAGAATCATTTGCTGGAGATAAAGCACCATATGGCAGAGTGTCCTTAAAATGAAAAAGCAAGTTTCAAATGGCCAAATACTTACCCCAGATATAGAGTCCCAAGCAGGACTTAACCTCTGATACGGATATCTTAATATCACAGGCTGTACTGGAGCTCCTGAGAGAAATGCACCACTCTTGAATGGAAGGAGAAAATCACCATTTGTGGTTGTACCCTCTACAAGGAAAAAAACAGAACCAAATCGTATAAAACCATCAGAAGTCGATTTTTGCAAGGGAATCTAAGAGATGAATTAAAAGCTCTGCAGGTTAGCTTAAAAGCTGGTCATCAAACTAGCTATAACCACTTTTTGGATTATTTTGGCGTTTGGTAAGTACCAAAAGTGTTTTACAGCAAAATGTTTTTAAGCTAAAACAACCAAAAGCTATAATATAAACACCTCCAACTTGTGGTTTTTCAGTCTAAAAGCTCTTTAAGTTTGACCGAGTGTTTTACTCTATTATCCTTACATTTTTTACAACCCCAAAATATCCTTCAACTTCTCTTTCAAATATACACCGAGTCATAATGAATGCTATATCATTTCATTCTTTGAAGCAAAAGACCCTCCAAAATCAAGTTTGACAAGAGTTCTTGAAATGCTGGACATCAATTACAAGTCAAGTCTATCCAGGTAGAGATTTCTAAGGGTATCAAAGAAATCTCATCTTACAACTACCCAAGGTTTAGATATATTAGAAGACCCCCCCAAAAGAATTGACTAAATAAATGTTAGAATTCATTAAATAAGTCTAATAGATTCTTGATCTATCAACTCAATGAACAACTTTACATCACTGAATTAGTAGAAGTTTTTACCCAAGAAATTAGTGGAAGAGGATCATGTCCACAAGGAAAAGAATAAAGTCCGGTGAAGTGCAAGGAACTAGAAAATCTTTAGGTACACTCATAACATTAAATAAATGCCAAAGATGTGATATCTCTCTCAATCTAACTCTCTTTCACTGTGCAAAAGAACCCCATATCTGCTATCACTCATCTACGAACTGATCAGTGTTAAGCCGAAAAATATTGGTAGAAGAAATCTGCAGTAAAAATGTAAGCAACAGGTCAGTGGGTTAGCGCACTAAAAGAGACATTGACCTGGAAAAAGCAGCATGATTGGTGCAGATTTATTCTGGTGAGCTTCACGAATCCTTTCATTTACAACACCTGCAAGTTTTACAAGTTTAATCCTAAGGATGTCGCAAAAATTAAAGCTGCATTCCATATGCAAGGAAGGAGAGGGGTAAAGGACAAGGGAAAGGCTGGAAAGGGGTCAAAATATATGAACAAAGACTATCCTACTGTGCATTCCAAGAAAAGTAAGACAAGGGCTAGATTTTTGCCCTATTCAGCTTGCTTGCTACCACTATAGAAAAGACACTGAAGCTAAAATCCTTACTGCTTTTAGTCACCTACTGATAGAGCCTAGCACTAAAGTTAAATAACATTAAGAAAAGGGTCCTACTACATCTCTGGAAGAGTAGTGGTGCAGAAGATTTTACCTTAAGAGGTTTCTGGACATGCCAAGTCTATAAAGCAATAAATTATTCCACGACTCCTAAACCATTTTTGTAAAAGAAATTCAACTATCTTGATTGGAAAAGACTCCTTCTATCCCATTTTACCTAACATCTTTTCACCAAGCCAGAAGTCTAAGATGTTAATTTAACTTGTATACTATATGAGTGATGGAATTAAGCCAGTGGTTTAGAAGTACAAAGAATTAACGAACGGTTTAGAAGGAAGTTTAATGAAATATACAATAGCTAAAATGTGAAAGTTCACCAATTTGAATTCTCAAAAATAAGTAAAAGTTATATCATTAATAATACATTTTCAAATATCTAGAAATACAGAAGTGGCATACATATAATATAGGGAGTCAAAAAGTTATCCCACCCCCATCTCGGAAGACATGAAGGTTGCAAAAGCTTGCTTAATATTAAACAAAAGAAATTATCATTCTAAATTTCTGCATTTATTGCGTGACTTAGACAAATCAATAATGCATAGTTCTAGATGAGATTATTTTCTCTTATTCCTCAAACAAACGAGCTATATTGTTGTACCAAATCTATCGAAACATCTTTATTACCTGAGACACCTTTAAAATCAGGTGATTTAGATTCCCGCTGGACATAGACACAGCCAAGACACTTGCTGTAAAATCAAAAGAAAAAAATCAACAACCACCAGCAATTGTATGGAGTTTGTGCTGATCCATTAACTCTTTCAAACCAAGCATATGTAAGTCATGTCAGCATATGTGGAAAGTTCTATACATCAGACTCGTGTATTGTTTGAGAGGGGGTGTTAGATAACTACGATTTAAGTAAATTAAAAATTATACTTAGATGTAATATGGTGAATAGTGTATAAAAGTATTCAAAATCAAGTAGATATATCTATGTACGTTGAATGGTGTGAATTAAAAACACTTAGGCATAAGACATTTGACTTCACTCATTCCATAAATCTCTTCTTTAATCTCTCTCTTATTCTTCAACAATTTGATATTAGCCGATAAATGAATAAGTAATAACCACTAATAAATAAATTCCATATATTAATAAATACTATAACTAACCTTATGAGACCAACCAGAGGAAGCTTAGCCACTGATCTCTTCAGCAATAAAAACAAAAGAAGCAAGGTCAGGAGATTAAGAAAAGTGTACCCAAGGGCAAGAGTAAAGAAGTGGGTTCATCAAACAAAAAAATATTGTATGTCAATCACATTTTACCCATATGATCAAAGAAGTCACAGACCTTAGCAACAAAGCTAGGAAATGAGGAAGACATGTGATACAAGATATCCAAGTAAGAAACGTGGTTTGACACAACAGCCCCTGGTCTTTCAAGTTCCTCAGTCTGTTGTTTTGATCCATTCTGACAAAGAGAAAAAGATGGATTATGTCACATGTCAAAGCAGGTGAAAACCAAGAATATTAGTTAAACGACAAACTAAGAAGAAAATTTGTTCACAGAACCACAGATCAAATGAACCAAGAACAACAAATCCAGTGTGATCCCACACATGGGGTTTGGGGAGGGTAAGATGTATGCAGACCATAACCTTACCCTTGTGGGTAGAGAGTTTGTTCCCGAGAGACCCTCGGGTAGACCAACAATACAGATCAAATAAACCAAGCATCCATATAATCATCTATTGATACATGTGTATAAGCATAAGTTTAGGTTATAACACTATGTTTTATAATGAACCAGAATAAGGTACTTAACCATGTAAGTCCTTTAACTGGTTCAACTGTTGTTGGTTAAGAGAAAAATTAAGAAGAATAGGCATTCAAAAATCGGATGACCAAGTTTATACACCACACATCCATAGATTTGTGTGAATAAGCAGAAATTTAAGTTACAGCACAGCATTACTTTATGAACCATTATAAGGCACTTAATCATGTGAAATTGCTAGGTAGTCCTTCTTTAACTGGTTCAACTATTTTAATCCGAGAAAAAGTAAGGGTCAGATCATCCGATTGTTTATGAGTTCTCCTCCGTTTTTTTCTACTTGTTATTCAATTGCATCAATTGCATATTGGTAATATAGAGGTTTCTACTTCTTCTGCATGCCCAACTTAAGTGATTTGCCTCAAGATTGAATTAGAACAATCAACATTCAATAACTACAAGTCTACAACTACATCAGTACATACCAACCTTAAACTAGTGGGCTCGCCTTTATGAATCAACAACATCCATTCCATTTGGAAACCCTCCACCACCCCTTTTTTGGTCAACACTCACTAGAAGAAGGAAAAACAGCATTCAAGCAGTAATAATGATTTTAAAAAGTACTCCGATTTTCTAGTCTTACTTTCCCTTTTAATGTTTTAAAAAGAATGTACCTTTCCTTTATTTTGTAACTCTGTAGTTCTAATTTTTCATGCATGTTTAAGCCTAGGAGATTCAAGTACATTTTGGTACATTCTAGTACATTCTGCGTGCAAAATCCAAATGAGACAACCTAATTGAAAAATAGGGAGTACCAAGTAAGCTAGCCGTCTTCCTAAGTAAACATAAAGGCAAAACAAACTACTTCGAACATTACGCCTAAAAGCTGAAAATCATAATTTAATATACCTCATTGTTTGAGTTGTTGCCATTGACATCAATAGGCTGATAAGTTTCACGTATCCAATAGAATCCAAAAACGAAAAGCATAGCTCTTGAAAGAAACAATCCACTCTGCATCATCACAGTCCTTCTCCACCCACCCGTATGTGCATAATCCTCCTGCTCTTCCTCACGATTCGGAACCGAAAACGCTGTACAAATCTTACAAATCAAATAATACACCACCAAAACAGTCATTGCCCCAATAACTCTCATCGGTACCAACGTCACCAATGCAATACCCAAAAGCACCTTTTCTGTCCATGGCAGTTCGCCCCGACCCATTATCCCGTACACATCATGTCTCACGTATGGCGCGTACTTCTTCTCTAATTCCTCAATACTAGGGCTAGATGACTGCGATTGACCCTGGAGCTGAGGGTTAGTCGGGTCGGGTTTCAAAAGCGGCCGATCATCTTTGGTGGATCCTTCATCAATGGATACGGGTCGTGATGGTCGGGTTGCTTCTGGTGGTGGTAATTTCTGGAGTTCCGACTCCATTTTTTCCGGTAACCCGGTGATTGATTCTCAACGGGATTTTTTTTTCAGAGCAAAGTTCAAAATGCTTTATCTTCTTCTTTCTATTGGATAACCATTGTTGTTAAATATTTTCTTTTTTTTTTGGCAGAAAAAGATTAATTGTTCATAGATCTGGGTTACTCTATAATTTTTTTTCTGCAAAAAAAAAAAAAAGAAATCAAATTAAAGTATAAAAAGTTTAATTAATATCACTTTCGCATCACTTCTTTTGTTAATTTTTAGTATAATGTCCCACAACTTTTCAGTATTGCAATTACGTGCCCCTCTTCTTTTATTTTATGTTGTTTCCTTCTTCTTCTATTTCATTTATTCGATTTAGAATTTACATATTTCTTAAGAAATAATGATTGATATAGGTATTTTGACATAATAAGATATTCATATTAATTGATATTCGATTTTAGATTTAGAAAAATGATTTGAAGAATAAGTAATCAATATTGAGTAAAAAGTATGAAAAAAGAATATTTGTTCCGTTCTATTTTACGTGACACCATTTTGATTTGAAATGTTGTTTAGAATTTATTTTTTTGAAAATTCTGATTTAAACAATCATTAGATATTTGTGATGGTTGTAAATCCTTTCATTAAAAATAAAAGAAGAATTTTAAAGCTAATTATAGTAAGATGACATTTTTTAAAATGTGGGGTAATAAGAAAATGATGACACGTAAAATAAGATGAGTAAGTATATGTTTCTTTTGATATGCTAAAAGTAATAAGTAAAAATAAAAATATATTTCTAATACAGTAATAATATATTTTTGATATAGTGAACAAGTAAAAGTAAGTAGAAAAAGTATTTTATTTCGAAAGAAAAATGACTTCCACAATAGAAGTATAGAAAATAAGTTTCACATGTGGTATTTCACGTTGATTGCATCATTTTCCTCTTCATCACATCTCATCTTCACCTCTCCTCCTATTGCCCTATAATCCCCGTACCACCTCTTGTCCTCATCTCTCATAGGTTACATTCAAATACTTTTTGGATAATATCTTCTACCTATCTATTAAACACGAAAAATAAGTAAAAATTTACTTAATTTTTTCTGTACCAAATATTTTCGTATTAAACATAGTAATACCGTTTAGAGTCTACTTTGAGTATTAAACATTAAAAAAGGTTGAAACAAATGAATTATATAGAACGGAAGATGACTAATTATATAGTGGAGCAAAAAAGTAATTTAATTATTTGATAGAGCACAATTGAACATTACAAGAAACAATAGGGCAATATTTGGAAGCCCTCATAAATAGAGGACCAGATATCAAAAGTTTTTTAGAAGGCCAAAAAAGAAGTTACACACGTGGAATTTGGAAAGCAAGTTAAGAATGGCACGGGAATCATAGGGATGGACATAAACATTAAGAATTAAAAAATTGAATCGAATCAAATTAATTTAATTTTGATTTTTCGATTGTTTACTATATGATCCTTGATTTGTACCAATTGCGACTTCCAACATGTTGTTCCTAATAGAAGTTCCCAAATTTTAAGTTTTATGGTTTGAAGAGCAACGCATTTTTCAATTCATCGCAGCGATAAAATTAATTATTTATTGACAAATGGGATTAGATAAAATTATCTTATAGATTGTAATATTTACGGGATCAAATATCTCATTATATGTATGAAATGACTTATTCCAATATTATAGTACAAATGATAAAATAAATAATTACGTGACTAATTAATACTCTCAATCAAATATAAAATAGAATAATTCAATATTTTATCCCTCATACTAAAGATACCTTTTGGACTAACGCAGAAACACATGTCATAATCTTGACAATCTAGATAACAACAACCAAACACCCCACTAATAAGAGCCATGCTAGAACTCGATATTCTCTGGCTAAGCTCTCCACAAACAAAATCACTTGCTATTGAACTTCCCAAAGAACTTATTGAATTGTTGTGAGCAGAACGAATTGGGCTCACTTTGGAAGAAGCAGTTTGTTAGTGAGTCGTCTTAGTGGAAATAACAAAAGTATTCATTGACCTAATTCAAATTTGCTTCGGTCAAAATGAGTTGGGTCAATACGAAAGTGCAGAGATGAATTAAACTAATAAATAAACGAGTTATTAACCTACACAAACTTCAATAAATTGAGTGATTTGAGCCAATTGAATTTAATTTTGTCGCCAACTTAACTTCGTCACGAGCATCATATATGCATGGAATTGTAAATCTCTGACATTTTCCTATTTAAGTTCACATGCAATTGTAGCCAATGAAGGAAACGAGGACAAATTAATACTATCTCCGTTCAATATTATATGAACATCTTTCTATAAATATTTATCTCATATTATATGGACATTTACTAAATTATGATAGAATTAATTATTTTTTTCCTATTTTACCCCACCATTAATTAGTGTATTAATGATTTTTTCTAACTGTACATTGATATAAATGAAGGGTAAAGTGGTAAAATCTACTAGTGTATTAATGATTTCTTAATAATCGTGTAAAATAGAAAGTGTCTATATAATATGTGACAAAGATAGTATTCCTTAGTTCCATATCAATTGTCAAAATTATTTAAAAATTTCATGATTGTTAATTTGTTATTTTACGAAATCAAAATAAACTTAATTGTTCTGTGCCATATGTATCTTAGTGAAGGGTCGTTTGGTGTGAAGAATAACATTGAATAGTTATGGGATTAAATTACAGCGTCACTCAATTTATTGTTTGGTTGGTAAGTCCGGGATAACTTATCCTGAAATTAATAATTAGTATTGATATAAGCTATTCATCTCCTTAGGTGGTATAGTAATCCCGAGATAACTCATTCTGAGATAAAATGGGTAAATGACAAAGATACCCCTTTAAACTCTTTTTGTACCTCACTTTTCACATTGATAAAGGGTATTTTTGTAAATAAATAATATATTATATAAAGCTTATTATTTTGAGCGCAACAAACCAAACACTCAATAAGAAATAATCTCATCATAACTAATTAACCAAACGACTCCTAAATTTAAAGTAAAAATGTGATTTATTGGAGAAATATGAGGATTAATTAGTAAAATAATACCGTACATTTTATTTATGATTTCTTAATATGCATTAGATGAAAAATCGAGTAGTAAATTCTACGTTCAACAACACAATCACAGAGATTTCCAATACTGAACAATGCTACAAAGCGACTCATAAGACGATCCCCCTTCGTTCAGTGCAATTTTCGCACTTTCTTTTAGCTCTTTGCTTCTCCTTCTCATGGCCTTCCCTTTTTCTCCTTCCATTACAATTCTCACAGTTTTCTCAATCTCCCTCCGGTCAATGAGCTCTTCCCCGGGAACTTTCGAGAACTTCAGCGCCACGCCAGCCTCCTCCGCTAAAAAGGCGGCGTTCATCCTCTGCTCCGCGTAAAGTGGCCATGCAATTATAGGCACGCCGTGACTCACACTTTCTAAAGTCGAATTCCATCCGCAGTGCGACAGAAATGCTCCGATTGATGGGTGATTGAGAATCGTGACTTGTGGGGCCCATGAAGGGACCACCAGGCCACGCCCTTCTGTTCTCTTAACGAATCCTTCAGGCAAGTACACTAATGGGTCATTTTCATCACTGCCCACTTTGAAATATGCTGCTGAAGCACTTGCATCACTTGGTTTGCGTGCAACCAAAATGAACCTATTGTTGAAAGTACAAATATAGTTTTAAACTACAATTCATTTTGAACCGAATGAATAAATTGATTTATAGTCACACAAATATTTATCACTTAAAATTACTTTTGTTGACTCATTTCCAGACCCCAAGCTAACTCAGTAAGTTGTTCACTCGTCAATGTGCCGCCACTACCAAAGACCACAAAAAGAACAGAATCAGGCGGCTGATTATCCAGCCACGCTAAAATCTCTGCATCCTTTTCAGTAATAACTTCATCTTGTTTGATCAAAGGCCCGATGGTATGAACAGGAGGAAGAGGTATTTTTTGGAAAAACGAGTTTTCTCTAAGAGCTTTAAGGGATATAGGTTCGAGATCATCCCAACTGTTCACAAATATCCCCGCTGCTAATGGCAACCTGCTAACGTTAAGCAAATACCATTTGTACTCCTCATTTTTCCTGTCTTTCACCTGTATAAAACGATTCAAAATTTAAATTCGATAAGTTCAACATATTATTACTATATGTTAATATAGTTAAATTTATCACACTTTTAGGACTACAAGTTCAAACTTAGTACTTCCTTAAAATTACTCTTGGTAATTTAGCTTCTAAAATTAGTCAAACTAATCTTCCCAAAGTGTACCATGATAACTAAAAAGGGAGTATAATCATATTTTGTACAAAAATATTGGATGTTGAATCAAAAAGTTCTATATGAGAATGGCGACATGCAAATCTAAAATGTTACTTATGAATTCACGTGAAATCAATAGTTTCTATTCAAACTCGGTCTGTATATAAAGATGCATGGACTCAGAATTTGAGCACAATGGCACCACCACTTTTAGTACGCCAATACTTACTACTTCATATCTCAATTATAAATATTAAATTTTGAATCCGCTCAGGCAGAAAATTTTACCTGATCAAGGATATCGTGAGGGCATATTGGGCTACATCCTGGAGTTTGAATAGGTTCGGGAAGATCAACGAACTCCCCCTCAACTTCCCTGTCAAGCGTCGGTAAGTACAAAGAGAACGCCATTAAAATGGTAGAAGCAGTGAAAAAAGAGTAAACAGGAATCGAAAGCTTTTCGCAAATCTCAAAAGCATCAGTACAGAACAAATCGATAATTAAAGCTTTCGGACGTTTTTCCATTAAGAGTGAAGGGAGAGGTTTCAGTGATTCGCGGACCATGATAGCCAATCGCGTGAGTACTTTCATATCGTCAGTCAAAAACGAGGAGATATTTTCCACCGGCGGGATCTCGACGGCGGTGAAATCAGCCGGGAGATTCTCCGGTCGGAAAAGTTCGTTCTGAGCGGCGGATGCTCCGGTGGTAATGACGAAGAAGCTGATGTGGAAACCGTGGTGGATGACTAGCCGTTTGGCGAATTCGAAGAGCGGAGTAATGTGTCCCATGCCGGGGCTCGGGAGGAAGGCGACGTGCGGCTTCTCCATTTTTTCTGGTACAGTCATGGCGATAAAACAAATGGAATTAATCGAAAACAGGGAAAAATAGAATTTTTTATTTTATTTTTTGCAATTTTTTTAATGTAGAAATAAGATAGATATGGTTAACTTGGAACTGATATGTGATTTATATAGGGAAAGAATATTATTCTTTTTCATTTCCATTTTCATGATAGTTTAAGAGTGTATTTTGGTTTAGTTAGTCAAATAGAAGAACTTCATGTTCAGAAATATTTTTAATAACTTTTTTTAATTAATTATTAATATTTTAAAGAAGTAAGCGAGATTTTAAAATAAACAAATAAAAGTGAACGATGAAATGTTTTATCATTATTAAATATAGAGAGAGAATAAAAAAGGATTAATTACGTCTTTGAACGAAATTATATGTTTTGAGTTACGGTGGACAGCCGCTTTCTAATTTTGATTAGATAGAAAATCATCCAAGTTAATGTTTTTAGTAAATTGTCTTTGGTTTGGTAAGTACTACCTCAGTTTATTTTTAGTTGTCTTTTATTAACTTAGTAACGAAATTGAGAAGTATATAGTGGCTATAATTATAATAAAAAAATATAGTAGAAAAATGATTATAATTAATTTTAAGAATAAATTAAGAATTATGTTTTGATTTTATTAATTTAACAAGTATTTTTTGCACATTTTAAAATAGTACAGTGAACACGTAAAGATGGACGGAGGAAGTAAATCTAAAGTTAATGTTTTTAATAAATCTTATTGAGGATGTTGTCTAGCTGATATATTTGAGTCAAAGATCTTTCGAAAACAACATCTCTATTTCTATGAGATAGTAATAAGGTCTTTGCACATTTTACGTTCTTCAAACTCTACTTATAAAATTTTACTGAGTATATTATTATTGTTGTTATCGAGGATGTTGCCCCCAAAATTAAATATTGCAACTACACATATAAATTTAATCCAATAAAAAAAATTCTCTATAACATAAATATCTAAAAATAAATTTAGATTACAAGTTTTAAATTTTTTTTGCAACCCCTTACCAACTGCACTATCTCAAGTAATTTTTGCAACCCCTTACCAACTGCACTAAACGTTTAGCTTGTGTTAAGATGTGTCAGACTTATATAAATATTTATTAAATAAAATCTTAACTTATATAGACAATATAATTTTCCGACAAAGGTGGCCAAAGGTGGCTCCACCTCTGACAACAGGTGTAACAAACTATATTTACAAAGAGACAATCCTTCCGTCCAACATTAACTTAATTTTTAGAGTTTTATTCATGATTTAAATTAATTAAATTGTTGAAAGTTCAAGATGAATGTTTGAAATTCTTTTTATATTTGTCCTTTTATTTATTGAAATTTTATATTTTTTACGAGATAAATTACACTATTTATAAAACTTGATTTATGATTTCACAAACGATAATAGTAAAAAGTATAATTTAAATTATATTCTTCAATACTTTTTTTTAATATATACTCCCTCCGTCCAACTTTACTTGACCCCTATTGACTTGACACAGGGATTAAGAAGTAGTAAATGATAGGGGTAATTTTACC